>CM066247.1:6831673-6964173 GCA_033675135.1 Frankliniella intonsa | reverse complement strand
GGGGAGGGGGGATGCGCTTTGGTACCGCAGACAGTGCCAGAGGGCAGGGTGGAGCGAAGTTTGTCTGGCGCGGCACAAACTACTCCCTAACTGCTGGCCGTTTGCAACATCATCAGCTGATGTGCATCAGGTGGACGGCCCGGCCCGACCGAAACCGTCGTGCGGTCACATGTCCGGTAAAAATAAAACCCTGTCAAAGGGTTCCCCTAATAAATAATAATAATAAAAAAAAGGACATCGCGCCTTGCAGGGCCTCTAGAGGCATTAATGCTTTGACGCCTTTAAAAAATTGCGATTTTCTTCCTTTTCTTTCTGGGTGACAGTCAGATCAGGGTGATGTATTACATTTTGCACCGAGAAAAAGGCGAACCTCCCTTATCTTCCCCTTTCTCCTCTTTCTCCCGTTTCCTCCCTCTGACCCTTTGCATAAAGCGTCTTCGTGTGTCTAATGGCTTTAATTCAGCTGATTGCTTTGTCGGAGGGCGGCCGCGCAGTCTCATTGTGACAGATTGTGTCTAAGGAGATCATTAAATCGGGATGCGCCCTACGCCCGCCCATTAGCGTGCCCCCCTCCCTCTTCCCCGTCACGATATTCTGCTGCTCCGCCAAGTTTTAACGCCAAATGCGCGCACAGGGAAAGCGAGATAGAGTGACAGGATCGTTGGACTTTTTCTTTCGCTTCTGTGCTCGGGTTGGAGAATAAGATGACAGCTTTTTAGTCATCGTATTATGTCTTTCTCTGCGGAATATATATTGTAGTGAAAACTTCTCTTGTCTTGTACATCGCAGTTCTCTTGATAGGGCGACCTCGAGAAAAAAACGTTGTCGTTAAATATAACGTTGACCTGATGACTGCGCGCGCGCGCGCCCCAAAGCATCCAATCAGCGCTCCGCTCCGGGCGAACCTGCTCTTACCAGGCTGTCAGTGTTTCGGCAGATAACAATGTCTCTGTCGCCGACAACACGCGGAGCAGCCCCGCCCCGCCCCGCCCCGCCCCGCCCCGCCCCGCCCCGCCCCGCCCCCCCCCGCCCCGCCCCGCCCCGCCCCGCCCCGCCCCGCCCCGCCGGCCACGCTGGGAGCTGTTGTTTTTGCCTGCAGGCCTGTCAGTGCTTTTATTAACGAGCATGTTGGTCGAAGGCTTACCGGCTCAGCTTGTGTGTGTGTGGGGGAGGGGCACCAGAGGGAAAAGCTAGCCCGGGCGAGTGCGTGCTGTCATACGACTAGTCTCGGGGAGGGTGCGGGGTTAGGGAGGGGGGCTGATTGGAAAGGCAAATATTTACTTCTGAGCGCAGAACTGTTAATTTTCGCGTCTATTAATGAAGTTGGGCGCTTGCGCACTCGCGCACTATGACTCTGTGCTTTTCCGCCGCGCCGGGGGGCGGGACCCGACCCGACCGCCCCAGACCCATTCACGGGTAGAGCTGCTGCCTTGAAAGAGCACCGCCGCCGCGCCCCGCCCCGCCCCCCCGCCCCGCCCCGCCCCGCCCCGCCCCGCCCCGCCGCGCCTCGTCAGCAGGCGGGCCAGGCCGCCACGGCCCTCACAGATCACTTGCTAAATTGCCACTTGTCGCGGGGGAGCGGGTGACTAAGAGGGACAGGATAGGGAGACTGCACACAGGCGTGCTCAGCGCGAATTCCTCAGACGGTGGCGGGGCGAGTCCTTGTGCCTTCTTTTGACGCGGCCCGGCCGTGCCGCCGCGGGTCGGGTCGGGTCGGGCGAGTGAAGAATGGCTGCTCCGCAGGAGAGCGCCGAGGTTTCTGCTACTCGCCCGGCGTTCTTCTGCCCCCCCCCCCCTCCGTGTCCCTTCTCCTACTCACTTTTTCACCCATCTTTATTCCGGTTTCTTTTCCTCTTTCCTTGACCTCGTTTTCCATGTTTTTATCCTGGTTTTCTACCCCGTTCCCCGACATCGCCTCTCACTTCCTTTTACTCTCTCTCTCTCTCTCTCTCTCTCTCTCTCTCTCTCTCTCTCTCTCTCTCTCTCTCTGTCTCTCTCTCTCTGTCTCTCTCTCTCTCTCTCTCTTTCTCTCTCCCTCTCTCCCTCTCCCGTCCGGCGCGCGCGCGCCTTGGCGCATGCCCATTCTTCTTGCCGGCCTCTCCTTTAGAACGGCTTGCTCTGAAAATTATGGTTTGTATCAGAAGCGACAGCCGGCCAGCCGCGTGGCGCGGTGAATGCGAGGAACGCGATCAGGCGGGGGATTTCCCTCTCCGTCCGTCACAGGGTCGACCCCCTGAGGGTGGCGCCTGGCCTGCGCGCGGGGCGGGGTGGGGCGGGGCGGGGTGGGGCGTGCCGACAACATTTTCATATTTTATCTCTGCCCAGGGAGGCATATCGCGTCGAGGCCCAGCCTGCTCCTTATTATTGTTCGAAAAATAGCGTCCCTTCCCCCCTCCCTGTCCGTCCTCGTGTCACGCCGCTCCTCCCCCGCCGTGCTGCTCAAATATATATTTTTTTTAGATCCGACCGAGTCCTGCGAAGCGCGTTGTTCGCGGCGCCCGCCCCTGTCGTGCGGCAGACCCATGATAGACCGCGGGGCGGGGGCGATGCGGGGCGGGGCGGGGCGGGGCGGGGCGGGGCGGGGCAGAGCGCGGCGGGGCTCGCTTCCTTGTTTGGCCCAACGACTCCACTGAGGGGACGCGGGGCCAGGCCACCCTGGCAAAATATTGAATGTAAACGTTTGCTCAGCGGGTCCAAGCCGCTGCCCTGCAAACGCTGCGGCGAATGTGCATGTCTTCTCTTATCTCGCGCAAATAATCTCGAAATGGCAAAGCCAATAGGGAGCAGCACTACTTCCCCTCATGAGCAGCAGTGGCTCCATCTTACTCTGCGCTTTCGCCACCCTTTTCGTGGTGTTCTACACCGTACTATGGTCGGCGGCCCCGCGATGCATTTTACATGAGGAATCGGGAAAGGGCGAAGCTTGCCTGAAATCTGTTGTCTGGTGTTTCCCTGATCTGGGACCCGGTGACAGAGTGCGGCAAGTCCACCCGAGCAGCGGGTGTATCTCCACTTCTGGTGGTGCAAGCGACTCGCTGATGCGTTCAGAAACACTGCAGAAAATTTTCTTAAATATTATAAATTGACAGAGAAGCGAGGAAAAAAAATTGGCTGGGCTGCTGGCTGGGCTGGCTGGCTGACTAGGCTGGCTGGCTGGCTGGCGGGCTGGCTGACTGGGCTGGACTGGG
Organism: Frankliniella intonsa; assembly: GCA_033675135.1. Classification (NCBI taxonomy): domain Eukaryota; kingdom Metazoa; phylum Arthropoda; class Insecta; order Thysanoptera; family Thripidae; genus Frankliniella; species Frankliniella intonsa. The sequence continues at coordinate 6,960,985 of CM066247.1, read as the reverse complement.
CTGGCTTTAACTGATAGCCAGTCCTACTGGGGACTGTCTAAAAACGCTTCCTCTGTTTTTATCCGTCGTCAGCAGCCCCTGTGACATACAAAATAATGTCAGCAACAACAGCCAATATGAAAGTTGCCAACTTGCGATATGAAAATGCCTGTCTTTCAGATCTTGCCTGGGGTTGAGGAAGGGTGAGCCGGCGGCGGTGTCAGAGCATATCGCCTGGTAGAGGTGCGGGCAACAAGAAAGTATCAGAAAAAAAAGTATGCCCGTTTTTCCTTGTCGCTCTCTCTGTCCGCGCGCTGCAGTGGAGCTAGGCCTTATGCCCCATGTGTGCCTTTATGTGTATCTGCAGTCTGGAGGTACAGAGGTTGGCAGCACCGTGCATATAGCCTTCAAATGACGCCTCTCGTCACAAACGGAGAGCAAAACCTTTCGCGATACGAGGGCGCACGGCGCACAACAGCTCCATAGTGGCGTCGCCAACGAGAGAGGCCGGGCCGCGCGACGAGTCTCTTGTTGTCGCTGACGGGGGCTCTCTGTGTGTTTCCTTTGAAACCGAAGAGCTGCTTGCTCCACCACGTGTGCGTCTGCTGTGAAAGTCGCGAGAAAAATATTTCGTCCTAAGGTGATTCTTCATTTTTTTTTCATGCAAAGTAGAAGAAAAAAAGTTTTGACTATGTGATATCTATGAAAAGAAGGGGGGTGGCGGAGGACAGAGATTGTGGCAGATAAGAAAGGGGGCGCAAAACGTAAACAAGGGAGGTGTGCGATTTATGCCAGGGTGTCAGAGAGCGCCAGTTTATTACGCGGGAAGGCAGGGAGGTGGCAGCAGTGGGAGGAAAAGTGGAGGAGGAGGAGCAGGAGGACGAAAAGACTGATGCCCCTGGTATCATGCTTTCCACCATCACTCTAACTGCGTCATTTGACTAAGTTTCTGGAGGAGCTGCTCAGGAGCTGCGTGGCTGGCTTGGCATGTGGGGGGGGGGGGGGGAGGCGCGGTTTGCGGGCCGCGAAATGTGGCGTTTAAACAGGGAGGCCGGGGGCAGAAGTAACAGCAGCAGCGGCGGCAGACAGCGCGGCCCGAGAAAGATGACAGCGTTTAAATCTCGCCGGGCCGGCCTGCCTCTCAACTCGACCCGCGCGCGCCCAGGCCCAGGCCAGGCCAGGCCGGTTCCAACGAAAATTTATCCTCGGAAAAATGCCAGTCTGACAAGAGAGAAGGGAGCGAGAGGAGATATTAAAAGGCGTGCAATGACGCGCGTGTGCGCGGCTGGTTAGAGGGAGTGGAGCAGACGGCTCGCGGGTTGCGCCCCGCCCCGCCCCGCCCCGCCCCGCCCCGCCCCGCCCCGCCCCGCCCCGCCCCGCCCCGCCCCGCCCCGCCCCGCCCCGCCCCGCCGTCACGAGGACAGCAGCAGGCCCGCGCCTCCTTGCGCCTCATGCTGCAGGAGGCGGGCGGCGAGAAGAAAAGGGGTATATATAAAAGCTTCGGATCGACGTGGCGTGGGAAGAGCAAGAGGGAAAAACAGAGGAAAAGCAGAGAGGATCGGCTGGCAGGCAGGCTGGCAGGCAGGCGGGCGGCCCGTCGGCCCGTCGGCGGGTGATAGCGGCTTTGCTCCCCATTACCATTGTGTTTTGTTTGGCGCCGCGCGGTGACATGTATTCTTTTCGATAGCCTTTGTCGTGACATGGCGCCTGACTGACTGGAGGGGCGGGGCGGGGCGGGGCGGGGCGGGCAGGAGCAGGCGCGCCTCTTTTTGTCTCTGCTGGTGTCTGTCTCCTGCCCCGCGCCGCCCCCGCACCCCCCCCGCACCGCCCTGCGCCGCCCCCGCGCCGCCCCCGCGCCGCCCCCGCGCCGCCCCCGCGCCGCCCCCGCACCGCCCCCGCACCGCCCCCGCGCTGCGCCACTGCCCCTCATGCCTGTGTTTTCTTCGGGCGAGGCGCTCGCTCGTTTTCTGCCATCTCATCGCATTATATTGCTAAAGCCACTACCCCCGCTGCAAAGGTTTTTTTTCCACCAACAAAGAAGCGAGCAAGATACGGACGAACAGAGCCATATTTTAGTGCGTTTTGTTTCAATTTTCTTGCTTTTTTATCATCATTGTTATTATTATAATAACTATTGCTGAGCGAGCGCTTGCTTCGAAAGGGCACCTGGCGGCCGAGCTCGTACGAGCTGCGCCCAATAGGTTGCTGGTTATTACATTAACTTTTTTGTGTGTACGTCCTACGTGAACGTGCTTATGACTGCCTCTCTTTGTCTTCCTCAAAACTCTTTCTCGCTCCGACGGGGTGGGGCGCGGCTATGTCGTCACTCCCCCGCCCCCGTCACCGCCCCTGCCGCCTGCTTAAAAAATGATTCGTCAACCCCTTTGGTACGGGGTGGGGTGGTGGGGAGGGGTGCCTCCCTTTTCCCTCCCCTTCGTTTATATTATATTTTTCGTATTATTATTATTTCTTAGTAGAATTATTTTTTTATTTCTATTATTATGTATTACGCCGCCGCGCGGCGCCTTTTTGTTTTCCCCAAGTTTTCTGCCTCACGCGTCAAATCTACCCTCCCCCCCTCTCTCTCTCTCTCTCTCTCTCTCTCTCTCTCTCTCTCTCTCTCTCTCTCTCTCTCTCTCTATGTATCTCTCTTACTCTACGAGTGTAGCGTTCCATTTCAAATGATTTATGCCGCGCCACGAGCGTGACGCGCGCGACGACGCCTGCCTGTGGCGGGGCGTGGCGGGGCGTGGGGGGCGTGGCAAGGCGGGCGGGGCGTGGCGGGGTGGGGCGGGGCGGGGTGGCGGGGCTTCCGGCTCCGGCAGCTCGCTCGCTCCTGGACAGAATTGTCCTTTGTTTTCTTCAGCAGCTTCCATAAAGTTTTCCCTTTCGTTTCGCTCCGCCCGCGCGATTATTTACGGCCGACAGCTCTGCAGCTGCGTGCGTATGCGCGCGGACGAGTGGAGGGCGGTGCGGCGGAGTTCGGCTCGGCGCGTAGGTGCGAAGTTGACAGGGGACGGGCCGGCCGGCAGTGGAGGATCCAGAGGCTGTCTCTGGGAGGTGCAAAGTAGCACTTTCTGCCTACTTTCAGGGGCAAAGTATGGCCTCTTGCCTACCTTTCAGGAGGCTATCTAGGTGCCTAGGGGGTGGGGGGGGGGGAGGGGGAGGGGAATTGACCCTTTGCCCCCCTCTCTCCTGGATCCGCGCTTGCCGGCCGGGCTTGGGCGGTGTTGCCAGAGAAATAGGATAAACCTCCCAACTTTCAGCCGCATTGAGCGGTCAACGCCTGCCTACTAGCTTGATGTTGCACTGCAGCTACCATTATGACGCGCGCGCCCACCTGCAGCTGCGGCTCTGTTTGAGACTGCACTGCAGCTGCGGCTGGAGCGCGCGCCCACCTGCAGCTGCGGCTGCACTTGAGACTGCACTGCAGCTGGGGCGCCCGCGGTAATGTCGTCTGCGCGCAACACTTGCGTCGCTGCGCTGCACACTCTAGCATGCCAAGTCGTTGGCAGCAAACAGGCCGTGGCGGGGCGGGGGCGCAGTGCTGCCTGTAACACTGCGGTCAGCGGCGGCGTGGCGGGGCGTAGCGGACACCCCCCACACCCCCTGCCCCACCCCGCATACCCCACCGGCCCCTCCCGGAACTTCCGACGACCTCCGCAGATTTGGATGCCAGCACTGTTATTTCCGCTATCTCTCTCCTGCAGTCCACGCCCCCGCACCCCCTCTCTCTCTCTCTCCATCCCTCTCCCACTCTCGTCTATCGTTGCGCTTCCGCTGCCGGGCCGGACTGGACCAGGGCCGTCCTGGCCTGTCACATTGCTGGAATCTTAAGCCGGCCCGGCGCCCTCGCCACACTGTTGAAAAGAAACCACAGCAGTGAAAATCGTAAACCGTGAAAACCCTCATAGTACTCGAAAAAACGGTAAAAATTGTAAAAATTCAGCGTGATTTTCCCTACATTTTATAATAAGTTTTTACTGTTATTGTCCTTAGGAATAAGGGTGTTTACCGTTTTTAAAACTGTTTTTTTGTTTTTTGTTTCAGTGAACGATGCGGCTTATCAAATGGGCACACCGAAATCTGAATGGTGGAGGCTGGAAGGGTGAGTACCCACGACCGATTGGGACCCGTTTGTGTAACTGTGTATCACAGGGGAACTTTTCGAACCTTCATGCGTGTTTTGCGTTGTGCTTTATTCCGGGGAGAAGGTTGGATGTTGTTATGTCGCGTCTGGTGATGGCGCCTGCCCGCCTCGACGAGAACGCTTTGCGAAAGGCGAACCCGTCAGGGCGCCAGGAACAGCGCGGGAGTCAGTTGACAGACACGCGGGCCCGTGCGTGTGTGTGTGTGTGTGTGTGTGTGTGTGTGTGCGTGCGCGCCTGGGCCTGGGGCACGGAGCGCGCCAGCCAGCCCCGTCCACAGCACCTCACCTCACCGCAACGCTAAGCAAGGAGTTTGGGTCGAGTGGGGCATTTGGGCGCATTTGGACCCGTATAAATCCAGCCGGCTCAGCCTCCCGGTGTGATACCGGCCCAATCCCCGTGCATCCCTCTCCCGGGGCGGGGCGGGGCGGCGGCGGGGCCCGGCCAAGGGGACCAGGGATTGGACTAACCACCCACGAAACCGTCCCCAGTCTCAGTTTCCAATTACGATAGAGTAGACTCATTCCATTTTACGTCGAAGAAAATCGGCCTACTTGAAATGACCTTCTTTCATTACAACTAATTTTATTTTTATGTAAAATTGCGTCCGCATTAACTGGCTGCTTATCTCGGTGACAGCCTGCCGCCTGCCTTGCCTCGCTCCCTGCGCTGTACGCCACGCCACGCTACGCCACCGCGCTGCGCGCCCCCGGCAGCGCCCCGCTGAGGTTGACAGCGGGGATGATGTAAGGGCGGTGCTCCGCGCGCGCGCGCTCCGCCGCCGGGAGGAGGCTAAGTCCGTGGACCCTTTATCTAAACATGCATCGTAAAGCATGTGCAAGCATGAGGTACTGCTGTGAGGCTGGCGCGCGCGTGGGGGGAGGGGGGGGGGAGCCAGCCCGCTGAGAGCCGTCCGTCCCCGGGCTGGCCATAAACACCCTCCCTCACCCCCCGCCCGGGAGGTAGGCAGCCCATTCTACACATGTTCTGAAAATCAACCCCTTTCTCCTCCCTGCGGGGGCCCGCGTCCCTCCTATGCGCGGGCTTGTAATCACCGCATCGATCCCCGCCGGCCCACTCACTCGGCCGTGGGATGCACTCTCGGAGAGGACCCCTTCCCTTCCACGGCTAGCCTCTTATGCAAATGAGCAGAAAACAGAGTTTGCCGATTTTAAGCGCGATTAGGCTGAAAGTTGGCAACGAACGGCGGCTCGGCCGGCAAGCGCCAATCCCGGCGAGCGGAGCAGCGCGCCGCGCGCATCCGCGACGTCGTAGGCGGGGCGGGGTCTTACCGGAGCGGTACTCGCCGCCGCCAAGCCCCGCCCCACCACGCCCCGAGGCGAAATACGATAAGGAGCCTCACCTTCACTCACACGCGGCGCTCTCGCTACTACAGCGCTGCGCCCCCACCCCCACTTGTGCACCTCGTGGACATCCTCCCTCGTGTCGTTCGACGTCGGCACTCATTCTGCCACCGAGGCTTTTCCTCCATTCAGATTTTAGGGGATACGAGTTTTTTTTAATTTCACGAAAATCTAACACAGGAAAAACATCGCCCTGGGCCCTGGCACAAAACTGGGTTGTCTTTCCTACATGCGTGCATAAAGCGGAAAAACCACAACATTTTTTTTTTCATCTGCTCTTGCGCGGGAGGAGGCGAGGGAGTAGTGAGTGGGACTGGGGCTGCGGCGGCGAGTGCGAATGTGGGACGCAGCGTGACCGTTCTATTTCTATTCTCTGTGTCTCCGTTAAAACGATCGCCCCGCCGGCCGCGCCGCGCCGGAGCAATTGATGGCTTACTTGGCCGCATTGAGATTAATGGATGTCCTTGTGCGCCGCGGCCCTATCCTCTTCTATCCTCGCGCCGGCCCGGCCCGGCCCGGCCCCCCGCCCAGCACGGCGCCCGGTCCTCCGGAGAGACGGGGACGGACAAGGGGCCGGCCGGGGGAGGGCGATATGATTATTTACAATAAATATCCTGTTGCCACGCGCGCAAGTGTCTCTATCTCTGTCTCTCTCGCTCTCTTTCTCTCGCTCTCCCTCTCTCTCTCTCTTCCTCACTCTCTCTCTGTCTCTCTCTCGCTCACTCACCTCCCTCTCTCTCTCGCTCACTTACCTCCCTCTCTCCTCTCTCGCTCCTCTCTCTCTCTCTCTCGCTCTCTCTCTCTCTCTCTCTCTCTCTCTCTCTCTCTCTCTCTCTCTCTCTCTCTCTCTCTCTCTCTCTCTCTCTCGCTCTCTCTCTCTCTCGCTCTCCCTCTCTCTCTCTCTCTCGCTCTCGCTCTCGCTCTCGCTCTCTCTCTCCTCGTCGCGGCGCCGGCGTATGATTTGAAGCTGGAGTCTGTCCAGCAGCAGCGCGGGCGAGTACGGCGCCGTGCTGGAGAGGGTGGGGCTCCGTCGTGCGGCCGGCCCCGGGTAGGGGGGGCTGCTGGACAATGCCTGGACGTCACCAGGAGAAATATGGAGTGTCTCCGATCTTGTGACGTATGTCCCGCGCCAGCCGGCCAGCCAGCCCCCGCCACGGCCGCACCGCTGCGCTGCTGCTGGCGTCGTAAAGCAGACCGGCGCGAGGCTAGCAGGGTCGACCCAGCCGGTGCGGAATGCACTCGCACTTAGTGTCGGCGGGACGGGGTAGCGTCGGTCTGGTACGGGCCTCGCACGGGGCCTCGGTGCGCCGGGCGGGGCGGGGCGGGGCGGGGCTGGTGAGCGTGAAATGCCAATCTCCCCGACTAAACCAATTTGCCCCGGCATGGCGTCCCGACTCCCCGGCAGACCTGGCAACGCTGCCTCTGCCTCCGCCCGATGCCGCCCGGCGCAAAATGAAAATGAAAATTCAATGAAAAATCGGATGGGATGCTAAATTATGTCGCAACAGGCATGATGGCCGGCGGCGGTGGAGGACGGGGGCGGGGCGGGGCGGGGCGGGGCGGGGCGGCTGGAGCAAAGGGTGCGTCCCCAGCAGCGGGGAGGAAGCCCCGCCCCGCCCGCCCCACCCCGGCCCGCCCCGCCCCGAGTACCAATAAAGAACCAAACAATGCCGAGCCTCCGTCGGGGGTAGCTAGCTGCACCGCTGCGCGGGATTTTTCCGTAAATTGTTTATGATTTTTTCTTGAAGTATCCTCATTTAATTTTCTTTAAGACACCCCCCCTCCAAGAAGTTTGAGAGCTGTTGACCCTCTCGTGGGGTCACAGCTCTTTGCCTGCGGGCGGGCAGGGGCGTAACAAGGCCCGCCCCGCCCCGCCCCGCCCCGCCCTGTGGGGCAGCGCGGTGGTGCAGGCTGGGGAAGGAAAACCGCCGGGCCAGGCCGGGCCGGGCTGGGCGAGGCTGGTGCGCGGACAAAGTTGAAGAAAGGCGCTGCGCTGGGCGGGGCGGGGCGGGGCGGGGGGCGGGGCGGGGCGGGGCGGGGCGGGGCGCCTTCCGCAGCAGCAGCAGTCTGAATAGAAGCCGTACTGGGCCTCCTGGTACTGCCCCGGGCCTCCTGCCCCTGCGTCTTGTGCGCGCTGTGCAATGGGATCTAAAATACTCCAACTCCATGCCTTTAATAATGATAGTACCCTTCAAGCCTCACGATTGCTTTTTCCTGCCGTTCAGAAATTATGTAGTGCTGTGCTCAACCCTCCCTTTTTTATTTTTATATATTTAATCGTTTGGCGTATGCATTCTTGCTGTCGGATTTTTCGAGTGGACGTGCGTGGGTCGGTGGGTGGTTGTGTGTCGATCAACAACCACCCGCAAATGTAGTGTGCGGAAGGGAAAGAGCGTGCTTGTGGGGCGGGCTGCCGGGCGCCGGGCGGATGCCTCCCGCCCCCTCGCTCGCTCCTCGCTCGCTCCTCGCTCGCGCCCCCTTCCGTCCCCCCGCAGTTTGACGGCAAGCTAATGGTCAGGATTCTGCTGTGGTTTGCTCGTCGGGTGCCAAGCATCCCGGGGCTGCCGGGGCGGCGCGGCGTGCCCTGCGGCTGCAGCCAGGCCTTCCGCGCAATTTCCCAAATGCCATACACTGTCAAGTGGCGGCGGCGAGAACGAGAGGCTGTGGCATAGCGGCCTCTGCTGCTGCCTCTCTCTCTCTCTCTCTCTCTCTCTCTCTCTCTCTCACTCTCTCTCTCACTCTCTCTCTCACTCTCACTCTCACTCTCTCTCTCTCACTCTCTCTCTCACTCTCTCTCACTCTCTCTCTCTCTCACTCTCTCTCTCACTCTCTCTCTCACTCTCTCTCTCTCTCTCACATGCGCGCGCGGTGGAACAGCGCACACGCATACAAACACACTTTGCCTTCTCTTCTCCGCTCGCCTGTTTGCACACACAGTATACAAGTGTAATGTCTTACTAGGCGCGGCCCGTTACCCAGCCACATGGGGACCGGGGCGGGGCGGGGCGGGGCGGGGTGGGGTGGGGCGGGGCGGGGCGGGCCTCGCCCACGGTGGAGCGGCGCTGCCTTTTTGCATCAATCTGTGGAGCGCATCGGTGCGCAATTTTCGTCGGCAAAGGGGAAATAAACGACGGCGGGGAACAGAGAGGGAAGAAGGGAGCCCGGGGAAAGAGAGAGATTGAGAAGCTGGAGGAGGAAAAACGGGAAGCTAGAGGAGCGCTGGGCTAGTGCACATGTTACATCACCCGACCCAAGAGTTTAGCTCGAAGGAACCCGAATAATAATGCACTGCCATCTGAGTTATTTTAAAGCAATTTTTATTTGTTAAAAAAAAAAAAAAACTTAGCCGCAATAATAAAATTTCCGCCAAGTCCAGAGCGGCACATTTGTCGAAGGCCCTCTTTGTTATTTCAGCGGAATGCGTGGGAGCGAGCGAGCGTGCGTGCTCTGCCTGACGGAAACTCTTTTCGACAGCCTCACGGTTCGCGAGCAGGTGACCCTCCTCTTGCATCCCTCCCCCCCCCCTCCCTCTCTCTCTCCCTCTAACTCTCCCTCCTGTCCCTCTCTCGCTCTCTTTCTCTCAGAACGTCTCTCTCCACACACGCATATCTCAAAAACATGAAATAATAAAAGATGCGCAGTGGCAGGCGGCACACTGCGCGGGCTTTTCATCCTCCCCTGGCACGCTACTAAACGCCACGCCACGCCACGCCCGACGAGGTGGTGACGTGCTGGGACGCTCTCATCTTGGCCCGCCGTAGGCAAAACGGAGACGATCCCGCTGGCTGAACTGGGGTGGGATTCACGCAATGAAACGGGGAAAAAAGTAAGTGTATCAAGAACAGGATTTGCACCGCCAACAAAATGTCGTGAAACATAAGCACTGAACAAGAGTGGCGAACTACCAAAATCACTCCCCAGAACTGTGCAGTGAATTTATTGCGTCTCAGTTTCAGAAGTATGTGCCATGTTCCAGACTATGGAGGGGATTTTTTTTCCCCGCTGTAGGTCCCACGTGCGCTGGACCGGCGTTTCTCTCTGCGGCGCCGGGCGGGGTCCTTCGACCCGCAGTTTCTGTTCCTCCTTTCTCCTTGCACGCCCACCAGATCGCTGTATACTGCCGTCGTACTAAAATATTTAGAGGCCGTATAGCCATGAAACATAATTCCGTATTTTAGTGTCCCGTATTGGCCGAACCGTCCGATCCCATCCGGTTCGCGCGCGCGTGTGTGTGTGTGTGCGTGTGCGTGTGTGGTGGGCGCCCCCGGCGAGACAGACTAAGGGGCCTCACGACGCCCGTGCCCGTAGGCGGCCGCGGCTGCCGTGGGTACACCGTCGACCGTTCGACAGTAAAACCCTTCCTTTTTTTTTCCCTTTTCGTTAGTTAGCAATGATAATCGCCGTGTACAGCGCGGTGCGTGGCAGGGCGGGGCGGGGCGGGGCGGGTGGCTCCGAACGCCTTTGACCGCCCGCGGCCCCAGGCTCCTGCTTCCCCTTGCCTCGCCCCGCCTCGCCCCTCTGTCCTTCCAGCTCGCGGAGTTTCAATTTTCTGGATGTAAGATTAGTCTCTTCCTCGGCTCCCTGCTGCCGGCCCCGCTGCTGCCCCGCGGCCCCGCGCGTCCCCGCCACCTCCCTCACCTCTTTCTGCCGCCTCGCCTCGCGCTTTCCGTTCCTATCCTAAAAGATTAAAAGATAACAAGCTGAAACTCGAGGCTTGGATCTAAATTCATGAGCATTCCCAGTGAGTACCTCCTTCTCGTCCGCGGGGGCGGCGGGGGCGGCGGGGCGGGGCGGGGCGGGGCGGTGGCGGAGGCGGGTTGCGGTTCTACCCAGGGAGCTGGTCTGGCAGTGGTGTTGCTTGCTGCGGTCGCGTTTGCAAATGTCTCGTCCCTCACCACGCTGCCTTGCCCCTTGCCGCGTTGAGTTCGATCTTGACAGTCAGAGAGGTAGCTCCCCCTCTTCCTCCTCCTCCTCCTCCTCCTCCTCCTCCCCCTCCTCCCCCCCCTCCTCCTCCTCCTCCTCCCCCTCCTCCTCCTCGGTCGCTTCCGTGAGCAGCGCGCCAAGTTCGGCCGGCGTCTTTGGTGCAGCTGTGAGATTCCCCCCCCCTCCCCCCACCTCCCAAAATGAAAGTTGCGTTGCATTAGTCAAGAAGGCGCAGAACTCTGACGAAGCCCGGTCACGGTGGTCGGAACTGCGCCGGGCTGTGGTGTGGTGTGGCTTCACCTTCCATCCCTCTTTCTCCATCCATCCATCCATCCATCCATCCATTCATCCATCCATCCATCCATCCATCCATCCATCCATCTGAGACTGAGATGGCGCCCCCAGTGTGGGAGCAGAGGCCCGCCCGCCAGTCTGTCCCACTTCGTCCTAATGTGCAACCCATCAGGCAGGCGTCGCTTTGTCTCCTGCTCCCTCTGGCTGCGACTCCACGTGCTGCCTGTTCCTCTCATGGACGCGGTGGCAGCTGCAGCGCGCCGAAAGGGACGGGCCGGCAAACTGGCAGACAGACAGACAGACAGACAGACAGACAGACAGACAGACAGACAGACAGACAGACAGAATGGTCATACAGACGGGCACCAGTGAAGTACTGTCGCCGCATATAGGGGCGGCGGCGGCAGCGGCTGGCCAGGCTCTCGCACGGCTGGCTACGTTATTGGCAGAGAGGCAGAAACCCATCAGTCTGACGTGCGAATAGTGGTTGTGTGGGCGGACGAGTGGGTAGGGGGCCAAGTGGGGGCAGAATATTGACTCGGCAGGCCGTGCTGCTGGCGGGGCGGGGCGGGGCGGGGCGGGGCGGGGCGGACGCCGGACACACAGCTTGGGCTGGGGCCCGCTCGGAATGCTCCCAGTTAATCTGGCCTGGGCCTTACATTCCGTCTCCCCTCTCTCTCTCGCTCTCTCTCGCTCGCGCTCTCTCGCTCGCTCTCTCTCCCTCCCTTACCTTCATCTCCCGCCCCTGCTTCCTCCTCGCCCCACTTTACCCCTGCTACCCCATGCCTCACAGCCCTCATTCATTCATTTCTTTTTCCTCGTCTCCTTTTCTGATCATCTCGTTTTTTCCCCTCCCGCCTCCGTGTCTTATTGCCCTTGCGTCCGCCTTATCCCCCCCCCTCTCTCTCTCTCTCTCTCTCTCTCTCTCTCTCTCTCTCTCTCTCTCTCTCTCTCTCTCTCTCTCTCTCCCGTGCCATATCCCCTTCTCCCCTCCCCTCGCGCGTATCCCGAGGCGCGTGTATCCCCACAAGGTTCTGTAGGCCATTGTCGTGTTACCCATTAGCCACGACTGCACACACCTTGCACTATCTCTCTCTCTCTCTCTCTCTCTCTCTCTCTCTCTCTCTCTCTCTCGGCGCGGGTTGTCGGTATGCCGGTATGCACCGCTCCTCCTCGCCTGCTGGCATTCCCTCCCCATCCCTAACGCTGCCCTCCCCGCGGGCCTCCTGGCTGATGCCGACACGCTTGCTGACGTCACCCCATACATCACCGCCGCAGTGGTTTCGTAATAAATTATTTCAGCAAGATTTTGATTGCTTTTTCGTCGGATAGTGTGTGTGTGTGTGCCGCCAGCCTCCTACTCGCTCTCCTTCAGGACGCCGAGATGCCTGTCGTACAAAAGAGACTCGGACCGCCGGGCGAAAATATCCTACGGAGAAGTGATGCTGCGGAAAGTGAAGTAGGGAACCCGACACTCTCCGGGGCTTCCCGTCCTCCGGCCCCGGGTGTGAGCGGTCTGCACTCCGCCGCCTGCGAGGTGCGAGTAGGCAACCCCCTCGCGCTCATGTCGAGCACGTTGCCTACCTCGCACGGCGGTCCATCGCGCCTGTCAAGTGGTCGTAGGCAACGTGTCCGCACGCGCGCAGAGCGCGTTGCCTACCTCACGGCGGCGTACCCGACCCCTCCGCCGTCGCGTCGCTCGCCTCGCCGCTCTACGCCCCCTCTGGCTGGCGGCGCTCTCGGAAACGATTCCATCAAAAAGACATAGAATCTTTTAGTAGTCCCGTTTTTATTTCCGGGCGCCGTATGTCCGTGTGTGCGCGTGGGGTCCGCGCGGTGCACACGTGGGGCACAAGTAGTGCCCCCGCCTCTCGCGACAGTACCTGGAGTGGTACAGGCGGACGAGGACGACGACGGCGGGGTGCGAATGTGCTGCTGCTGCAGCACTCCCTTCTTGTATGAAGTACTCGTGTTGCGCGGTCAAATATGAAAGTCTCTCCCTCTCCCTCCCTCGCTGAGTATGAAAATTTGCTGTATAAGGGAGCACGGACAGGCAGCCATCACTTTTAGCATGCGATATATTCCTCTCACACACACCCCGCCGCCGTATCGGGCCATTTCCTTCGCTCCATTGAGCTTGCCTGCCCGGTCTCAGCAGCCCCTCTTTTTCCTCTACCCACCCCTCATTTTTTGGTTCCCTCTCCCCCTCGTTTTTTTTTCCGCGTCATCTGTCCATCCGGAAGCCTTCCAGCAGCGCCCAGGGGCCTACCCCACCCCGCCCTCCAGCTCCTCCAGTGGTTCGTCTTGCTCCGCCCGGCGGGGCGGGGCGGGGCGGGGCGGGGCGGGGCGGGGCGGGGCGGGGCGGGCGGGTGCATTATGCGGGTAGTGCGCGCAGCCCCGCTAACGGGTAATCGATGCTCCAAGCCCTGGCCCGGCCCCCTGGTCCTGAAAGCCATTCAGCCCATCATTATTGCACGTTGAGCGTGCAGGTTTAGCAGCCGTTTCATGCATGCACTCCTAAAAATTTTACGTAAATCCGTTCAAGCGCTGTTAGCGATATCAAAATCTGTCACCGTCTTTTTCGTTTCTATATCGTGTGAAGTATTTTTCTGACATGGAGCGACCGCCCTCCAGTTTCGTACCGCGGCAGCCTGGCGCGACCACGCGGGTAGAGAGGCGCGCGTCCAGCCCCGCGGGGAGAGAGAGAGGGAGAGAGAGAGAGAGAGAGAGAGAGAGAGAGAGAGAGAGGGGGGGGGGGGTAAGTGGGTGTTGGGGAAGGGGAGGAAGTTATTGGAGAAACGTCAGTCAGCCCCAGCCCGGGTCCTGGTGACACGTCTGACAGGCCGTCTCCATCGCCAGGCTCTGGTTTCCACCTCGCCGCCGCCCCGCCCCGCCCCGCCCCGCCCCGCCCCGCCCCGCCCCGCCCCGTCCCGCCCCCGCCACCACGCAACACGCGGCTTTGGGATTCATCACTTTTCTCACACGGTTGGCTACCGGCTGCGATATCTCTGGCGAGATTGCCGCGCCAGTCAGGTGGGAGGAGGAGCAGGGGCAAAGCTTAAAGGTGCGGAGGCAGGGTCGTTCCTAATGGTCCATAACGACCTCTCTCAAATCAGGATAAAGAATGACAAAATCTACATTCACATTTTGCGGTTTGATTTTCAAGGAAGTCCAGTTTTTTTGTGTTTTTTTTCGTATTTTTTTTTTCAAAATAAACGGAAAAGTTTTGCCAAATAACGCAAAAATCTCGTGCTTATTCCGGGCTGGGAAAAAATATCAAGGCGCTGTCGGCTTGCCTCGTGTCGAGAGAGGCAGTGGGGTAGAAAAAAATAGAACGAGACAAAGCGGAGCAACACGTCCTCCCTCTCTCCCTCCCCCGGCCGGCCTCCCTGTAGTTGCCGGCGCCGCCGCAGCGCCTGCTGAGGGCGCCACCGGCCGGGCGCCAGAGGGGTGGCCGCCGCACACAAAGGAGACAAAGGAATTTTGGAAAGCCACTGGCTTCGATTCTTTTTCTTTACCCGATCTTTTTTTTTATTTTTACGTTTCTGCCTCCCTCCGCCCGCTGTCCCGCTCGGGGCGGTGAGGCGAGAGCTCTCTGGCCCGCGCGGGGCCCAAACTAAAACGGTGCTGGACGTCCTGGACGGGACAGCGACCCGGACACACCCTGGAGTCGCCTGGAGGCGCCTGGAGGCTCTCTAACCGACTCAACAAACTGGAGCGGCAGGCCGGGCCGGGCGCTTCTCTCTTGTCGCAGGACAAAGGCGACTGCTCGGGGGAAAGTAACTCTCCAGAACAAAGAAAGTGTCGAGGCACCGGCCCGTCCCGCCGCGGGGTGGGGGCGCTACAGTACGCTTCCGTACGCTGCGGTACGCTTCGGTACGCTGCGGTACGCTTCGGTACGCTGCGGTACGCTTCGGTACGCTTCGGTACGCTTCGGTACGCTGCGGTACGCTTCGGTACGCTGCGGTACGCTTCGGTACGCTTCGGTACGCTAAGTTACGCTACGGTATACGCTTCGGCCGCACTTCCCCATATTACTCTCTGCCGCCGGCCCCCGGGCGCCTGCGCCTCCAGGGGCCCCCCGGCGCGCGTTCCGCCCTCCCCTCCCCATCCCCCCTCTTTTCCCCCTCCCCCCTCCCGCCGGCCGGGGGCCACTCTTGCATTCGCTATGACATATCCTTGGCGGAAAGGAATGTCGCTGCACGACATTTATACACTCGCTTTGTCGGAGAAAAAATGCGGGTCCGCTCGGTCCAAGGCGGAACACTGAGCCCTATGTGTTTCTCCTGCTCCTGCCAGTCCCGGGCCGGTCTTCTCGGAATTTCTCTTGACGCTTCTCTTTTAGACAGTGATTACTCGTTCAATAAGCGTACAATATCAACACTTTGTTTTTGCGAAACAACGTCTCAACTATATTTTTTTTTTGGTATTTTAAGTTTTCGTCACGGTATGTCTTGGTATACTGTTTCGAGTTCGAGACACACCCATGAGGAGGTCGGCGGGGTGGGGCGTGGCGGGGCGGGGGCACTGCTCTGCGCTGAGCTGCTCCCCCGGTCGGTCGGGCCGTCTGGTATTCGCCGGCGCGGCAGCCGTGTCCCCCGTGAGCCTGGCCCCGCCCCGCCCCGCCCGGCCCCGCCCCGCCCCGCCCGGCCCCGCCCCGCCCCGCCCGGCCCCGCATACCTCCGCGTCTAAGCGCGACTCGAGGACGAGAAGCAGCGCCAGTCAGAGGAAGAAAAATGCAGCTGCTTGAGCAAGGGTGAGCGGGCCAGGCCGGCCCAGGGGAAGCTGTACCTGCAGGGGGCTGGGATGTTTTAACTTAAACTCCCGCTCCGCCCCGCCTCTCTCTCTCTCTCTCTCTCTCTCTCTCTCTCTCTCTCTCTCTCTCTCTCTCTCTCTCTCTCTCTCTCTCTCTCTCTCCGAGCGTGGTCGTTTGTTTCGGACTTTGCGAGCGAGCGAGCCGGGGGTCCTCAGAGGCTAATCCGCGTTGTCTCTCTCGTTTTGAAGGAGAAGCTGGAGCGAGTTGGGCTTTGCGGTGCCGCGGCGTGGCGGGGCGTGGCGGTGCGTGGCGGCAGGGGCACAGGTGGGATGCCAATCCCCCGGGGGCGACGTGCGCGTCGGGGCCTCCCGCCATTGCCCTGCCCCACCCCGCCCCGCCCCGCCCCGCCCTGCCATGAGCCCGCCCGCGGCCACCTAACGCCCTCTTCGTCTCTGTCTCTTGTTCTTTTTGCCAGTAGCAAGACAATTTGGCTCTTCCTACCCCCCTCCCTCCCTCCGCTCACTCCACCGCCCCTCACCCCCGCTTCCCCGTATTATCATTTCCCAGGGCAGAGCGAAAGAAAGAGAGAGATACAAGGCGGTTTCCCTTATTTTTGACGTCGTGTCGTTCACCCTCCAACGGAAGTCTTCTTCTCTTCTTGTCGTCTTGATTTTCCCCCACGCTTCGCTCTTTCTCTCCCTAGCCCCCCCCCCCCTCTCTCTCTCTCTCTCTCTGTTGCCCTCTCTCTCTCTCTCTCTCTCTCTCTCTCTCTCTCTCTCTCTCTCTCTCTCTCTCTCTGTTGCCCTCTCTCTCTCTCTCTTGCCCTCTCTCTCTCTGTTGCCCGCCTCGGTCCGTGCACTTTCTCCAATAGCGTATTGGTACTGCGACCCTCCCCACATCTCAATCGGATCTCACGAAACGCCAATTTTGAATTTCCCGGTCGCCGTGGCCTGCTGCTCTGTCCCTCGCTACCGTTGCCCCCCCCCCTCCCCCTCCCTACAGCAGCAGGGCGCTCCCCTCCCATCCCCTCCACCTCCTCTATTTCGCTGCCACCGCCGCCGCCGTCGTCACCAAGTTGGATGCAATGCTCTTTGAAAAGCGCATTAACCAACTCGTCGCTCCTCAAACTCAGCAACTCTGCACTGCGATGGGGGCGGCGCGGCGGCCGGGACAGGAGATGGATACTGGGGTCGAGTCTTTCAATTAGAGCCCCCGAAACTGTGTGTGTGTGTGTGTGTGTGTGAGGAAGAGAGAGCGAGAGAGACTTCAGGTGTGTGTGTGTGTGTGTGTGTGTGTGTGTGTGTGTGTGTCGTGACGCATGCCCCCCTATCCCTCTTCCTGTCCGCCCACAAGCTTGCCCTTCTACTTCACCCTGCGCGTGCAGGAAGGGCGGAGGGCGGAGCAGAGGTGAGGCCTGGAAGAGAGAGAGAGAGAGAGAGCGACGGGGAGAGAAAGGGAGTAACACGAAAAATTGCGGCTGCTTCGCTTGAATAATGAATTAAAGTTTGTTCGCTCGGCGCGCGAGCTGAGCTACCTGTGGCGCGCCAGGCCAGGCCAGGCCAGGCCAGGCCAGGCCAGCCAGCGGCCGTGGGGGTCACGCCATCTCGCAATCAGACAATGCGCCGCTGAAAATCATCATTTATCAAGACGAAAGCCCTCGCCTGCCTCGCGAGCCGGGCCGGGCCGGGCCGGGCCAGGTCGGGGGCACGGCCGCGCCCTGCTGCCGCTATCTGTCGGAGCGCTCGCTGTAGGGCGTGAGGCGGGGGGTGACTGGCGGCGAGAGAGAGGGAGAGGGAGAGAGAGTGCCGATTCAGCGCCCCGCCACGAGGCGTCCGGGCCCGGAGTCGTCACATATGCATGTAGTTTATAACTGCTGAACTTGTTGAACTGTCGAGTCAAATCGGGGCGCTGCCGTGCCGCGTGCCGCGCCGGCTCGTCTGCTGCTGAGCCCCTGAGCAGGTCCGCCCCGCCCCGCCCCGCCCCGCCCCGCCCCGCCAGTCGCGGATCCAGAGACTGTCTTTGGGAGGGGCAAAGTAGCGCTTTCTGCCTACTTGCAGGGGCAAAGTATGGTATTTTGCCTACCTTTCAGGGGGCTATCTAGGTGCCAGAAGGGGGCAGACGTTAAAGTTATAACTTTTAACTCATGCGCGACTGACTAAACGTTGAGTTACTGCTTTAGCATGACTAATAGAAGGTGGACATGGACTTTTTGAAACCCCATAACATTTATTAAAAATTGAAAAAAACGTGATCATAAATAACTAACGTAAAACAAAGGTATGTTAAGTTACGGAGCCCCACTGGGGAAGGGGGCGACAGCTGCACAGGCCTGGCCGGGCCGGACCCGCCGTACGGACCTCCCTTGGCACCAGGCCCCGCTCCGCCACGCCACGCCACGCGCCGTCACACCCCGTCACACGGCGCGCTGAGGTCCCAACTCCAGTTACTGCCGCACGGCCGAGCTATCTGAATAATTCAGATCTTGTAGCCTGCGCGCGCGCATCCGGGCCGGGGAGTCCAGGAGGGTGCGGGGCAGGACGCGACCGGCTCGTCACACCGGCCGGCCCGGAGGAGGACAAAGAAAAAAATTATTAATGAATGAATCTTTGATTTTTTCCAATCATAAACTCGAGCGGCCATGGAGAGTTTGCCAAACGACGGACTCGCCTGTTCTTTTTATTTTTCGCCTTCTCTTTTACACTGCAAAATTTGCCGTTGTGGTTTCTACCGCGGCAAGTTATGGCTCCCGCGGCAGAGTGCAAATGAGGTTAAAGAGAGGTTTAGGGGGACAAATATTTTGCCAGGTTCATTTCCTGCTGCTGGAGTCGAACCCGATAACAACAGTGGGGGGTAGGGTGGTCCAAACCCGAAAAGTATTTTTTTTTGGTAGGGGCGGACTCGTCAAAAGTTTTGTTTTCCGACGCAGATTCTAAAAATATTGGGATCAAAGTCGTGCGACAAAAATTAGGGGTCGCGCAGAGGGCGGGAAGTTTGAACATTCAGCCGTATCTTTTAAAGCTGACTAGGGACTCTACTATTGATCATAGAAAAAGTACCTTAAGAAGTCAAAATGTCATATGTTGGTCTCAGTTAAGAGACCCGGAGAAGTACTCTGACCACTTCCGGCTTACTTCAGGTGCCTACCTTCCGGGGGCATAGTGTTTAAATAGGAATAAAACATTAAAAATAATAAAAAAACACATGGAAAATAACTAGCAGGTTTATTTTTTTCACATTTGGCGAACAGATTTTCTGTCATGAGTGACAACATACATTAATTCCTTGTTTTTGGTCCACATTTCTGAGTTTTTGAGTGCGGGTCTGAGTTTTTAAGTGCGGGTCTGAGTTTTTGAGTGCGGGTCTTAGTTTTTGAGTGCGGGTCTTAGTTTTTGAGTGCGGGTTTGAGTTTTTGAGTGCGGGTTTGAGTTTTTGAGTGCGGGCCTGAGTTTTTAAGGGGGTGTCTGAGTTTTTGAGTGCGGGTCTGAGCTTTGAGTGCAGGTCTTAGTTTTTGAGTGCGGGTTTGAGTTTTGAGTGCAGGTTTGAGTTTTGAGTGCGGGTCTGAGTTTTTGGAGTGGGGGTCTGAGTTTTTGAGTGCGGGTCTGAGTTTTGAGTGCTGAGTCTGAGATTTTTGGAGTGCAGGTCACAAGTTTTTGAGTGCAGGTCTGAGTTTTTTGAGTGCGGGTCTGAGTTTTTGAGTGTGGGTCTGAGCTTTTTGAGTGCGGATCTGAGTTTTGAGTGCGGGTCTGAGTTTTTGAGTGCAGGTCTGTGTTTTTGAGTGCAGGTCTGAGTTTTGAGTGCGGGTTTGAGTTTTTGAGTGTGTCTGAGTTTTTGAGTGCAGGTTTGAGTTTTTGAGTGCGGGTTTGAGTTTTGAGTGCAGGTCTGAGTTTTTGAGTGCGGGCCTGAGTTTTGAGTGGTGCAGGTCTGAGTTTTGAGTGCGGGTCTGAGTTTTTGAGTTGGAGTCTGAGTTTTTGAGTGCAGGTCTGAGTTTTTGAGTGCAAGGGTCTGAGTTTTTGAGTGCGGGTTTGAGTTTTGAGTGCAGGTTTGAGCTTTGAGTGCAGGTCTGAGTTTTTGAGGTGGGTCTTAGTTTTTGAGTGCGGGCCTGAGTTTTGAGTGGGTCTGAGTTTTTGAGTGCTGGGTCTGAGTTTTTTGAGTGCGGGTCTGAGTTTTGAGTGCAGGTCTACAGAGTTTTTGGTGCAGTGCAGGTTTGAGTTTTTGAGTGCTGGGTCCCTGAGTTTTTGAGTGTGGAGTCTGAGTTTTTAGTGCAGGTGCAGGATTTTTTTGAGTGCGGGTCTGAGTTTTTGAGTGTGGGTCTGAGTTTTGAGTGCAGGTCTGAGTTTTTGAGTGTGGGTCTGAGTTTTTGGTGCCAGGTCTGAGCTTTGAGTGCGGGTCTGAGTTTTTGAGTGTGGGTCTGAGTTTTTGGTGCGGGTTTGAGTTTTGAGTGCAGGTCTGAGTTTTGAGTGCAGGTCTGGGTTTTTGAGTGTGGGTCTGAGTTTTTGAGTGCAGGGTTTGAGTTTTTGGGTGTGGGTCTGAGATTTTTGAGTGCGGGTCTTAGTTTTTGAGTGCGGGTTTGAGTTTTTGAGTGCAGGTCTGAGTTTTTGAGTGCAGGTCTTAGATTTTGAGTGCAGAGTTTTGAGTTTTGAGTGCGGGTCTGAGTTTTTGAGTGCAGGTCTGAGTTTTTGAGTGTGGGTCTGAGTTTTTGAGTGCCGGGTTTGAGTTTTTGAGTGCCAGGTCTGAGTTTTTGAGTGCAGGTCTTAGTTTTTGAGTGCAGGTTTGAGTTTTTTGAGTGCAGGTCTGAGTTTTTGAGTGCAGGTCTTAGATTTTGAGTGCAGGTTTGAGTTTTTGCAGTGCGGAGTCTGAGTTTTTGAGTGCAGGTCTGAGTTTTTGAGTGCAGGTCTGAGTTTTTCAGTGCGGGTCTGAGTTTTTGAGTGCAGGTCTGAGATTTTGAGTGCAGGTCTGAGTTTTTGAAGTGCAGGTCTGAGATTTGGTTGCGATGGCACCTGAGTTTTTGCGTGCGGGTCTGAGTTTTTGCGTGCGGGTCTGAGTTTTTGCGTGCGGGTCTGAGTTTTTGCGTGCGGGTCTGAGTTTTTGCGTGCGGGTCTGAGTTTTTGCGTGCGGGTCTGAGTTTTTGAACCCTTAGCCAAAAAATTCAACAATGTACTTACGAAAAATGTGGACGAAAACAAGGAATTAATGTATGTTGTCGTTTTTGAGTGCGGGTCTGAGTTTTTGAGTGCGGGTCTGAGTTTTTGAGTGCGGGTCTGAGTTTTTGAGTGCGGGTCTGAGTTTTTGAGTGCGGGTCTGAGTTTTTGAGTGCGGGTGTGGGTTTTTGGGTGCCCGGGTCTGAGTTTTTGAGTGCCGGGTTTGGCAGGTTTTGAGTGCGGGTCTGAGTTTTTGAGTGTGGGTCTGAGTTTTTGAGTGCGGGTCTGAGTTTTTGAGTGCGGGTCTGCGTTTTTGAGTGTGGGTCTGAGTTTTTGAGAGTGCAGGTTTGAGTTTTTAAGTGCAGGTCTGAGTTTTTGAGTGCCCGGGTCTTAGTTTTTGGAGTGCGGGTTTGAGTTTTTGAGTGCGGGTCTGAGTTTTGAGTGCTGGTCTGAGTTTTTGAGTGCGGGTCTGAGTTTTTGAGTGCGGGTCTGAGAGATTTTGAGTGCAGGGTCTGAGTTTTGAGTGCAGGGTCTGAGATTTTGAGTGCGGGTCTGAGTTTTTGCGTGCAGGTCTGGAGTTTTTGAATACGGGTCTGAGTTTTTGAGTGCAGGGGTCTGAGTTTTTAGTGCGGTTCTTAGATTTTTTGAGTGCAGGTTTAAGTTTTTGAGTGCGGGTTTGAGCTTTTGAGTGCAGAGTGTCTGAGTTTTTGAGTGCAGGTCTGAGTTTTTGAGTGCAGGTCTGAGTTTTTGAGTGCGGGCTTTGAGTTTTTGAGTGCAGGTCTGAGTTTTTGAGTGCGGGTCTTAGTTTTTGAGTGCGGGTTTGAGTTTTGAGTGCGGGTCTGAGCTTTTGAGTGCGGGTCTTAGATTTTGGAGTGCAGGTTTGAGTTTTGAGTGCAGGTCTGAGTTTTTGAGTACAGGTCTGAGTTTTTTTTTGAGTGCCAGGTCTGAGTTTTTTTGAGTGCAGGGCTGAGTTTTTGAGTGCGGGTCTGAGTTTTTGAGTGCAGGTCTGAGTTTTGAGTGCGGGTCTGAAGTTTTTGAGCCTTAGCCAAAAAAATTCAACAATGTACCTTACGAAAAATGTGACGAAAACAAGGGAATTAATGTATCATTGTCGTTTTGAAGTGCGGGTCTGAGTTTTTGAGTGCGGGTCTGAGTTTTTGAGTGCAGGTCTGAGTTTTTGAGTGCAGGTCTGAGTTTTGAGTGCAGGTCTGAGTTTTGAGTGCGGGTCTGAGTTTTGAGTGCGGGTCTGAGTTTTTGAGGTGCGGGTTTGAGTTTTTGAGTGCGGGTCTGAGTTTTTGAGTGTGGGTCTGAGTTTTGAGTGCGGGTCTGAGTTTTTGAGGTGCGGGTCTGCGTTTTGGAGTGTGGGTCTGAGCTTTTGAGTGCAGGTTTGAGTTTTTGAGTGCGGGTCTGAGTTTTTGAGTGCGGGTCTTAGCTTTTGAGTGCAGGTTTGAGTTTTGAGTGCGGGTCTGAGTTTTTGCAGTGCTGGTCTGAGTTTTTGAGAGTGCAGGTCTGAGTTTTTTGAGTGCGGGTCTGAGATTTTTGAGGTGGGTCTGAGTTTTTGAGTGCAGGTCTGAGATTTTGAGTGCGGGTCTGAGTTTTTGCGTGCAGTGTCTTGCTTTTGAATGCGAGGTCTGAGTCTTTGAGTGCGGGTCTGAGTTTTTGAGTGCGGGTCTTAGTTTTTGAGTGCGGGTTTGAGTTCTTGAGTGCGGCTTTGAGTTCTTGAGTGCGGGTCTGACTTTTTCAGTGCGGGTCTGAGTTTTTGAGTGCACAGGTCTGAGTTTTTGAGTGCAGGGTCTGAGACTTTTTGAGTGCAGGTCTGAGTTTTGAGTGCTGCGGGTCTGAGTTTTTGAGTGCAGGTCTGAGTTTTTGAGTGCGGGTCTGAGTTTTTGAGTTCGGGTTTGAGTTTTTGAGTGCCGGTTTGAGTTTTTGAGTGCGGGTCTGAGTTTTTGAGTGCGGGTCTGAGTTTTTGAGGGCGGGTCTGAGTTTTTGAGGGCGGGTCTAAGTTTTTGAGTGTGAAGTCTGAGTTTTTGAGTGCAGGAATCTGAGATTTTGAGTGCAGGGTCTGAGCTTTTGCGTGCGGGTCTGAGTTTTTAGTGAGGTGCAGGCTGAGTTTTTGAGTGCAGGTCTGGAGTTTTTGAGTGCGGGTCTGAGTTTTTGAGTGCGGGTCTGAGTTTTGAAGCCTTAGCCAAAAAAATTCAACAATGTACTTACGAAAAATGTGGACGAAAACAAAGGTATCATTAATGTATGTTGTCGTTTTGAGTGCCGGGTCTGAGTTTTTGAGTGCAGGTCTGAGTTTTTGAGTGCAGGTCTTAGATTTTGAGTGCGGGTCTGAGTTTTTGAGTGCAGGTCTGAGTTTTTGAGAGTGCGGGTCTGAGTTTTGAGTGCGGTTCTGAGTTTTAGAGTTGGGGTCTGAGTTTTTGGTGCGGGTCTGAGTTTTTTGAGTGCGGGTTTGAGTTTTTTTGGAGTGCGGGTCTGAGTTTTGAGTGCAGGTCTTAGATTTTGAGTGCAGGTTTGAGTTTTTGAGTGCAGGTCTGAGTTTTGAGTGCGGGTCTGAGTTTTTGAGTGCGGGTCTGAGTTTTTGAAGCCTTAGCCAAAAAATTCAACAATGTGTTTGCCACAGAAAAATGTGGACGAAAACAAGGAATTAATGTATGTTGTCGTTTTTTTGAGTGCGGGTCTGAGTTTTTGAGTGCAGGTCTGAGTTTTGAGTGTGGGTCTGAGTTTTTAGTGCAGGTCTGAGTTTTCTTGAGTGCAGGTCTGAGTTTTTGAGTGCAGGTCTGAGTTTTTGAGTGCAGGTCTGAGTTTTTGAGTGCGGAGTTCTGAGTTTTTGAGTGCAGGTCTGAGTTTTTGAGTGTGGGTGCAGTTTTTGAGTGCGGGTCCTGAGTTTTTGAGTGCAGGTCTGCGTTTTTGAGTGTCAGGTCTGAGTTTTTGAGTGCAGGTTTGAGTTTTGGAGTGCGGGTCTGAGTTTTGAGTGCGGGTCTTAGTTTTTGGAGTGCGGGTTTGAGTTTTTGAGTGCGGGTCTGAGTTTTGAGTGCTGGTCTGAGTTTTTGAGTGCAGGTCTGAGTTTTTGAGTGCAGGTCTGAGATTTTGGCAGTGCGGGTCTGAGTTTTTGAGTGCCGGGTCTGAGATTTTGAGGTGGGTCTGAGATTTTGCGTGCAGGTCTGAGTTTTTGAATGCGGGTCTGAGTTTTTTTGAGTGCGGGTCTGAGTTTTTGAGTGCAGGGTCTTAGTTTTTTGAGTGCAGGTTGAAGTTTTTGGAGTGCGGGTTTGAGTTTTTGAGTGCGGGTCTACAGCTTTGAGGTGGGTCTAGCAGGTTTTGGTGCAGGTCTGAGTTTTTGAGAATTGCGGGGTCTGAGTTTTTGAGTGCGGGTCTGAGTTTTTGAGTGCGGGTCTGAGTTTTTTGAGTGCAGGTCTGAGTTTTTGGAGTGCGGGTCTGAGTTTTTGAGTGCGGGTCTGAGTTTTTGGAGTGCACGGGTCTGAGTTTTTAGTGCAGGTTTGAGTTTTTGGAGTGCGGGTCTGAGTTTTTGAAGGTGCGTTGGTCTGAGTTTTTGAGTGCAGGTCTGAGTTTTGCAGTGCGGGTCTGAGATTTTGATTGCAGGTCTGAGTTTTTGAGTGCCAGGTCTGAGATTTTGAGTGCAGGTCTGAGTTTTTGCGTGCAGGGTCTGAGTTTTTGAGTGCAGGGCTGAGTTTTTGAGTGCGGGTCTGGCAGAGTTTTTGAGTGCGGGTCTGAGTTTTTGAGTGCGGGTCACCTGAGTTTTGAAGCGCCAGCTTAGCAAAAATTCAACAATATGTACTTACTGAAAAATGTGGACGAAAACAAAGGGAATTAAGTGTGTATGTTGTCGCTTTTGAGTGCAGGTCTGAGTTTTTGAGTGCAGGTCACTGGAGTTTTTGAGTGCGGGTCTGAGTTTTTGGAGTGCGGGTCTGAGTTTTGAGTGTGGGTCTGAGTTTTTGAGTGCGGGTCTGAGTTTTTGAGTGTGGTTCTGAGTTTTTTGAGTTGGGGTCTGAGTTTTGAGTGCGGGTCTGAGTTTTGAGTCTGGGTCTGAGTTTTTGAGTGCAGGTCTTAGTTTTTGAGTGGGTTTGAGTTTTTGAGTGCGGTCTGAGTTTTTTGAGTGCGGGTCTGAGTTTTTTGAGTGGGGGTCTGAGTTTTTTGAGTGCGGGTCTGAGTTTTTGGAGGTGCAGGCTGAGTTTTTGAGTGCGGGTCTGAGTTTTTGAGTGCGGGTCTGAGTTTTTTGATTGCCGGTCTGAGTTTTTTGAGTGCGGGTCTGAGTTTTTGCGTGCGGGTCTGAGTTTTTGCGTGCGGGTCTGAGTTTTTGCGTGCGGGTCTGAGTTTTTGCGTGCGGGTCTGAGTTTTTGCGTGCGGGTCTTAGTTTTTGCAGGTGCAGGTTTTGAGTTTTGAGTGCAGGTTTGAGTTTTTGAGGTGGGTCTGAGTTTTTGAGTGTGGGTCTGAGTTTTTGAGTGCAGATTTGGGTCTGAGTTTTTGAGTGCAGGTCTGAGTTTTTGAGTGCGGGTCTGAGTTTTTTTGAGTGCAGGTCTGAGTTTTTGCGTGCGGGTTTGAGTTTTTGCGTGCGGGTTTGAGTTTTTGCGTGGGGGTCTGAGTTTTTGCGTGCGGGTCTGAGTTTTTGCGTGCGGGTCTGAGCTTTGTGCCACAAAGTTTAGCGGGCATCATTCTTCAGAAGAAAAGCAAAGAGAAATAGTTTTTAGCAATGACTTCAGACCCTTTGAACGATGACTGTGGTGTGCAGTGTACAAGGGCCACGTAGGAAAGCTAAGACACTTCTGTTCAACATTTACAGCTTGCTGATTTTGCAAACAAAGGCTCCCTTAATTTCTTTAGGAAATCGAAAGTAGAATCTGAATTTTTGTCATTACATCCATCAGAGTGGAAAAACAATTCATCCTACAAAACTCTTGAGAAATTTGTGCAACACCTTCCCTCAGAAATGATGCGGCTGAACGCAGTGTGCCTTACTTAGCCAAAATTCAACAATGTACTTACGAAAATGTGGACCAAAACAAGGAATTAATGTATGTTGTCGTTCTCATGACAGAAAATCTGTTCGCCAGTATGAATGTGAAAAATAAAGCCTGACCTTAGTTATTTTCCCATGTGTTTTTATTGACTTATTTTTAATGTTTTATTCCTATTTTAACACTATGCCCCCGGAAGGTAGGCGCCGAAGTAGCCGGAAGTGGTCAGGAGTACTTCCTGGTCTTTGGCGAGACTAAATAATGACATTTTTGACTTAAGGTACTTTTTCTATGATCAATAGTAGAGTCCTAGCCGCTTTAAAAGATACGGCTGAATGTCTTAAACTTCCGCCCTCTGCGACCCCCTAATTTTTGTTGCACGACTTTGACCCCAATATTTTTAGAATCTGCATCGGAAAACAAAACTTTTGACGAGTCCGCCCCTACCAAAAAAAATTCTTTTCGGGTTTGGACCACCCTAGTGGGGGGGTGTTTTCTGAGAGACGCGCGGTGTCGTGTTTCCGGCGACAAGGCCGGCGACGGCGAGGCATTCCCAGGCATTCCACAGCGCAACCAGGTGGAGCTTCTCGCCCGGCCCGGGGCCCTGCCTGCTATTGGTCGCAAGTCGCCCGGACGGAATTCTGTTACGGGGCCCGGCCCGCAGGCTCGGGGGGCGGGGGGCAGTACTCGCAGCAGCGCAGTGCTCGCTACCCTGCTCCGCTCGCGCGGCTGGTTAATTTAGCAGAAATGGACTCGGAGGGGTAGATATCGAATCGGCTGGTGAGAGGTGAGGGGGTGGAGGGGGTGCAACCTCACTCACTGTGTCGGTGGGAGTGGGAGTGGGAGTGGGAGAGTGTGTGGGCGAGGCGTGCGGGGTAGAAGGGAGGTATAAGGCGGCGGGGTTAAATCAGAGTCCTGGCCGTCGGGCCGTCCGTTTAAAATAAAAGACGGGGAAAAAAAAGAAAACCACCCCCTCCTAGCACGCCTCCCCTCCCGCTCCGCTCCACTCCGCAACTCAGCACGTCATGCCGGAGACCTGTTGTTGCGCTGTTTCCCCTCAAATCAATCACCACGAGACATCGTTTGATTCACTGCAGCGAGGCGCTGTGTGTGTGTATGTGTGTGTGTGTGAGTGTTTGCGACTGGAGTGGGCCCGGGCAGGGCAGGGAGGGATGGTGAGTGGTTCTGTTTGGGGTGGCGGGCGGGGCGGGGCGGGGCGGAGCCGGGCGGAGCAGGGCGGAGTGGGACGGTGGCGGCCACTTAGGAAAGTCACCTTCTGCAACGGCCTGCCCCGCCGCCGCACCCACCCCGCCCTGCCCCGCCCCGCTCCTTCCGGGCAGTGTTCGCGTGTGCCCGGACAGCTGCGCTCACTCCCAGCCTGCTTGACGTTGACGGACACCTGGGCCGCCCCCCCGCCGCCCCCCGCCGCCCCGCGCCGCCCCGCGCGCTGCAGTAACATTAATGCCGCGTGTTTGTTCCCGCTGTCCTGCCGCCCCGCCCCGCCCCGGCCCGCCCCGCCCCCGCCCCGCCCCCGCCCCCGCCCCAGCTCTGCCCCACCCGACCCGACCCAACCCGACCGCACCGCCGGCCCTATTTGTACCCGTGCTCAGGTGAGTCGGGAAGGGGGGGGGGGGGGGATCAAAGTGCTGAGTGCTGCGGGTCAGCGCGGGTGCATTAAACACAATTTTTGTCGAGTGTTATCGGGTACCAGGCGGGGGTGTTTCACAGAACTCGTAACAGTGTGCGGATTTACATAGCGGGGGTACATAGTTATTGAAGTTACGTATAGGTTACGCATGCACAAAAAAACCTACGTAAGCTACGTATAAAACAGTACATATCCCGGGGGGAGTGCGGGCGCGGGCCAAATGAACGGACTGCTTGCCATTTGTCAGTGTTGGCGGCGCTGTACGCGGGCCCTGTGAGTGTGTGTGTGTGTGCGCGCGCGCTGCCGCACTGATGGCCGGCCGTCCCTACCGAGATCCGCGGTCGGATTCGATTCTCCATCACGCCGAGCCTGTCCGACCCGTCCAGGGCCGCGGTCCTCCCCGCCCCGTCCCGCCCCGCCCCGCCCCGCCCCGCCCCGCCCCGCCCCGCCCCGCCCCGTCTTGCCACGCGCGGAAATTGATGAAAACGATCCCTCAGGAAAAGAATCATTACTCGCTTTGAGGGGAACCTGATTTGAGGGCGGGCGGGGCGGGGCGGGGCGGGGCGGGGGGTGAGGGGTGACGCGGGGGAGGTGGCGTGACGAATGAATCATCTCGTGGCCGTGCGGACGGGCGGGCGGACGGGAGGAAACAAGACGTTCGGCCGCCAGATACTTTTCGTTTCTGCTCCTTTTTCGTTGCATCTCGCGCTCCGCTGGTCTGATGACAATTAGTGATGAGCGCGCCGGATGGGGCGTTCCGCCCCGCCCCGCCCCGCCCCGCCCCGCCCCGCCCCGCCCCGCCCGATCACCCCCGTCCTGTCAGGGCTAATCTGTCCTCAACTCCCACCAGCGCGGCCTTGCTGGCCTGTGGCCCTGGCGCCCGGCTCTCTTCCTCCGACGGAAACCTACTGATCACCGCCTCCGTGTCTCTCCCCCCTCTCTCCCTCTCCCTCTCCCTCTCCCCTCGTCCCTCTCTCTCTCTCTCTCGGCCGCCCTCTTCAGGCCGCTACTTTAACGGTCGCATGCCTCTGCCCATCCCTCCGCGGCGAGGGCCATGAGGTGCGAGATAGGGAAACGGTTTCCACGACGTCCTTTTTTCCCTCCAACCCATTCCATGTAACGTTAAAAAAGATGAAAGCAAGAAGCAGGCGACCTGCCCGCGCCTGCCAGCGTTCCCTTGCCCGTACACAGCCCTGCCCGGGCCGACGACGTGGCTAATCCATCAAAGGGACCTGTGCGACGACCACTTAGCTAGCGTTAGCCAACGCCGCGCCCCGCGCAGCCCGCGCGCCGCCCCGCGCCGCGCCTCAGGGGAGGGCGGGGGAAGGGGGCGGGCATTTTTCACTCCACCTTACAGAGGCAGGGCCAGGAGGAGACCACGGGAGCCAGGGAGTTATTGCATTGCAAATGTAATTTCTGTACCGCTACTTCTACGCGGCGGCCAAACTCGGGGAGGCTTCCTCCTCTTCTTCCTCGCTCTTTCTCTCTCTCTCTCCCTCTTTCTCCCTCTCTCGCCGAACTTGGCGGCAGCAGGCATTTGGTATGCATGAGGGTCCAATACTTTCCTCGATCAAGCAGCTTCCTTGTCCCGCCCGCACCCTGGCCCTGGCCCTGGCCCTGGCCTGCCCCGTGCTGCTCCACGCCGTGCTCCTCGCATTCCTGCGCCGCTCCGCGGATGGCGGGGTGGCCGACTCGCGACACGCGGCCGTCCCGAACCGCACTGCCCCGCCCCGCCCCGCCCGGGCGCGGCGTTCCGTTCTTCTGGCTGACAAAGACATCCAATACCTCTTGCTGGCCGGCCGGGCCGGGCCGGGCAGGCCGGAGCGGGAGCGGGGACGCTAGCCGCCCTCCCCTTCCCTCGCTCTCTTTTCCTTCGGACCCCGCAGCCTACACACTGGCAGTTCTGTCTCTCTCTCTCTCTCTCTCTCTCTCTCTCTCTCTCTCTCTCTCTCTCTCTCTCTCTCGCTCTCCCTCTCTCGCTCTCCCTCTCTCGCTCTCCCTCTCTCGCTCTCGCTCTCTCAGTCCCTGCCTCGCTCTCTCTGCCTTCGCACGGACAACCATCAATTTCTTATCGTTTACTCTCGGCTTATTTCGAAGCTGTCGCCCTTCTCTGAGAGGGGGCTGGAATTTGAAGCTGGGTTTTGGGGCGCGCGGGGAGCCTCTGCGGAGCGTGGGAGTGCGCGCCGGGGTGGGGGCGCGGCGTCGCGTGGGGCCGGAGGGCTAGGGAGGGGGATGGCGACATGTGTTAGGTCTCGACATCAAAGGGAGTGTATCTCCTGAGCATATTTAAAGGAGGCGCCCCGCGCCGCCGGACCATAGCCTATGCCCCCGACCGTTTATCAATCTCTTTCGCTTGACCAACATCAACACTTTTTTTTCTCTGTCCCCTGCTGCCTGCGAGGGTGGAGGACATTCGCTTTACAAGATTTTTCAGCAATCCTCTTAATTTTCGCCAATAGGAGGGTGCAGGCAGGGCGCGGAAAACGAAAATAAATTTTGAAAAGCGGCTCATTTCCACCACTCCCCCACCTAATCAGGCTGCGCCCCTATCCATACCCCCAACCACCCAGCACACCCACCCCCCAGCCAACCCCCTATCAACCAGGCAGCCCGACCGGGCAGGGCCGGACCACTCCCGTCCCTCCCCGCAGGCCAGGCAGCCATCAACCATCAATCTTGTGGCGCGGCGCGCACCCCGGCCCCGCGGCCGTCCTTCAGAGGCCTCCGGACCTCCGGGCCCACCCGGCCACGGCCCCGGCCACGGCCCCGGCCACGGCCACGGCCCCGGGGCTGTCGGCACGGCACCCAACTCTTTCTTGGTCCTCACTCACTGGCTGCAGCCTGTATCTTCATTGCCTCCTCCGTCTCCCCCTCCCTTGCGCTCGTTCCCTTTTTTTTACGCGCCGGCGCCCGCACCGCGCACGCCGCTGTGGTAACCCCCGTGCCTGCTACTTCCTCCTAGACTTCTCGTTCGCACTCTCCCCCGGCACCAGCCTCCCCCTCCACCTCCTCCTCCTCCTCCTCCTCCTCCTCCTCCTCCTCCTCCTCCTCCTCCTCCTCCTCCTCCTCCTCCTCCTCCTCCTCCTCCTCCTCCTCCTCCTCGTGGCTTTGTCCGCAAGTTGTCGTGGCCCGCAGCGATAAGGGCGCTAGTTCTTGGAGACGCAGTTTATACCTACCACAGTGCTGGGCCGGGCCGGGCTGAGGCTGGCGAGCTGCCCGCTACTTGCTCCCACTGAAAGAGCGACAGATTACCCCGGGCCTGGGGACCAAATTACCTCCATATGGGGTCGCAGTGCGAGTAGGGGCTGCGAGGTTAAGAGGGAGGCGGAGAGGGCAGAAAGAAACGGCAAATGCGAAAATGAGAGACAAACAGAAAAAGGGAGAGGAGGCCTCTGCTGGCGAGTAAAAGGGAAGTTGCGAGCGAGAACAGAGACAGAGAGAGAGAGAGAGAGAGAGAGAGAGAGAGAGAGAGAGAGAGAGAGACCCGGGGGTGGATGGCTCTGATCGAAGCAATACTGCGGCAGGAAGGAGGAGGAGAGTGGACAGGGCAGGCTGGGGCGGGGCACCCTGGGCGGGGCGGGGCGGGGTGGGGCGGCGTGCTATGGACCCTTAAATTGGTGACGAGCAGGTTGGTAATGGTACGCAGCGGGTGGCTTCCGGTCCAGGAGAGGAAAGGAGAGAGGCGGAGGAGCAGGGCCAGCGACTAGATTGGAACTGTCATGCGCAAAAGTAATCTCGCCTGTTCGAAAACTCCCGCCTTGTTGTCTCGCCCTCGCCTCGCCTCACCCTCTTCCCCTTGTCACTTGGAAAGGGTTTCTTCTTTGTTTTTGTGTTTCGCTCTCATTGGGGGCGCCGCGCCCGCGCCGTCGGGCGAGATTAAATTAGCATATGCCTTTACGAAATGTTTACTAGGAAACAGTCGGTTGATTCTCTGCCCGTCAAAGTCAATTTTTAAATTTCACGACCACGTCTAAGCAGGTACAATCGAATGCGGATATTGCTGTAGAAACATTCATGCGCCACTGAAAATTTTCTTATCCTCCTTAAAGAATGAAGTGCAGGGTGTTTTATCTCCTATGATTTGATAGGGGAACGTAACACGGCCTGGCCCGCCCCGCCTTACCCCACCCCACCCCTCCCCACCCCCTCCCACCCCTCCCCACCCCTCCCCACCCCTCCCCACTCCCACCCCTCCCCACCCCTCCCCACCCCTCCCCACCCCGCCTTGCCCCGGACGGAACCGAGGTCCACCTCGCCTGTCATTTCTGCTTCCATCCCGTTACACCCCCTATCCCTTTCCGTCCTCTTTTTCCGAATATTTTCGGTCCTCAATTTTCCAGTTCGGCGAAGCTGCTGCCCGCTGGCTACAAGAAGTGTCGCACAATATAGCGTCGTGCGAGTAGCGTGTCTGTTTCATGAAACACGACGAGACAGCGAGGGTTGCGAATAGATTCATGGGAACATGTGGGAGTAATTGGCCATGCGTCGGAGAGCCAGTGACGGCACTAAAATAGTTTCAAACAACTTCCGGGAAGCAGAGTGTTTCATGTCTGTCGCACAGGTACAGACGTAAAGGGGAATCATGAAAAAGGTGAATATTAAAAGACTAGGTACGGCAGAGCAAAAAAAAAAAAAAAAAAAGACCTGAGCCATTGCCGTGTAATTAAATGCCCCCCCCCCTCCCCCCGCTTCCTCGCTACGTTCCCTGACGCGCGTTGCCTCCGTCCCGCGCCGACTTTTCCATCCCAACGCCGCTGCCGAGTTGTTCTGAGTTGTTGTGTGAATGCTGATCACGGCCCGCGGTGCTATTCGCCCCCGCCCCGCCCCACCCCGCCCGCTCCAACCCACCCTACCCCGCCTCACCCCGCCCCACCCCGCCTCACCCCGCCCCACCGCTGGATGTTCTGTACGAGCCCAGCCGACCGCGCGCGACGCTTAAATAAAAATTAACCCTACGGCATTCCGTAATTCTGCGTGCCGCCGAGAAAAACTTTTTTTGGAGGGGGCGCGGCGGGGGGCGAGGGTGGGGGCAAAAGTTATCGTGATGCGTTGAAAGGTCCGGTTGGGGGTTGGGCGGTGGCGGTGGTGGGGGTCGGGGGTAGGAATTGTTAGTGGCATAGTTGCGTCATGGCGTTTTCAGCCGGCCGGGCGCACTGCGCGCCGCACGGGGCGGACTCTGCTCTGCCTCGCGCACCAAAAGAGCAGCGCGAGTGCGGTGCAGCGTGTACACGCGATAAAGCCTCTGCGTCTCTCTCCTCTCTCTCTCTCTCTCGCTCTCCCCCTCCCTCTCTCTCTCTCTCTCTCTCTCTCTCTCTCTCTCTCTCCCTCTCTCTCTCTCTCTCTATCTCCCTCTCTCTCTCTCTCTCTCTCTCTCTCTCTCCCTCTCTCTCTCTCTCTCTCTCTCTCTCTCTCTCTCTCTCTCTCTCTCTCTCTCTTACCCTCTCCCCCTCCCTCGCTCCTCTTTCATCCGGACCCGGGTGATTCATGGCCGTTTCCATGTTGCGGTGCAACTGTGTTCTCGCAGCGGCCCGCATTCTGGCACCTGCGAAATTGCATTGCCCGAGACGATGACAAATTTCCTGCCTGCCTTCCTGCTTGGCCAGGCCACCCCTGTACTGCAATGTTGCTTCGCTCTCTCTCTCCCTCTCGCCCTCTCCCTCTCCCTCTCCCTCCCGCTCCCTCTCTCGCCCTCTCCCTCTCTCGCCCTCTCTTCCCCTCTCCCGCTCGCCCATACTCACATCTTTTGTAGGGTTCGGGCTGTGCGCGCTCTGCCTGCTGGGATTGGTTTCGCACTCGCGTCCCGGCCACAAAGGACATTCGCATGTGCCTGCCCCCGCCTGTCCTCCTGCCGGGCCTACAGTTGGCTTCTTCTCTTCATTAACCCCCCTTCCGCCCCTATCTCTCTCTCTCTCTCTCTCTCTCTCTCTCTCTCTCTCTCTCTCTCTCTCTCTCTCTCTCTCTCTCTCTCTCTCTCTCTCTCTCTCTCTCTCTCTCTTCCCCCCACCCCCACCCACGAGACTTTGGCCCATTTCGCTCCGCACGTGCCGATCCAGCGCACACTCCGACGTGGATTTGACCCCCATTTCATTGTGGGGATTGGCAAAGAGAGTCGGTGAATATATCTCTCTCTTTTTCTCCCGAAAGGACTTCCCGCTCCCTCTGACAATTTTTCGAGCGCAAAGCGCTGGTTTGAATTGTTGATTGCTTTATGTTCTGCGGAGGCAACACTTGAAATTTGCGTTCCATACAACATTCAACACGGACCTTTTTTTTTTTTATTAAACTCATGATTTCTGCGGATTTGTCGTACTTTTGTTGACATGAGTTTCTTTTCAATCTACTACAATCTCGCCCCCCAGCAATCGGCAATCAGTCCTTCCATTCTCTGTTTTCCCCCCTCTTTTTTCCATTTAGCGGTTTTGACAGGTGCCCTGTCATATTGTTTTGCGCGCCTAGGTGTTCCTCTTTTTTTCATTCACATTTTGTTCCGTTTCAAAGGAGGAACAAGTAAAATGAAAAGGCGTATTGGTCGTACGCAGCGCAGCTGTTTCCCACATGTCGACAGGGCCTAACAGCGGCACTCACTCCGCGTGTGATTATATCGGGGGAGCGCAAGTAATCACTCAGCTTTGTTTCGGATGACGGGAGGGGGCGGGGCGGGGCGGGGCGGGCGCGGCGCGGTGGGGTGGCGCAGGGCGGGGCGGGGCGGGGACGGGACAAGACAGGCCGTCATCGCCGACTCCCCCGTCACACTGCCGCTCTGGAGCAGCTCCATCCGTGTCAACACACGCCGCTCAAGATCCGGGGCGAACTGGAGAGCAGTGCACAGGGGCGGGCCGGGGCGGGGCGGGGCGGGGCGAGGCGAGGCGAGGCGGGGCGGGGTGAGGTTGCTTCGCATCATCAATTTTCCGATACATTGGAATGTGCGTGAAATGACGTCGTGCCTGCTCGCTCCCTTGTACGAGCAAAGACTTTCCCCCGGTGAAGGGAGAGGGGGGGAGGGGGGGAGAGGAAATCTTCTCGCTTCTTCGGACAAAAATTTAAGGAAAGTTCTCCCCGCACAAGCAATTGTCCTGTACGGTCGTCAGGGCAAGTCCGTGGCTTTCGGTTTCTCTGACACACAAATGCGGACTCCTTACCCGCTGGTTTACAAGTGGCCAGGATACTCCTCCACGTGTGTTACTAGATGCCCCCGCCCCCACCCTGCCCCGCCCCGGCTGGCACCGCTCCGTAAATTATGCATCCCATGTGTGACGGGACGGAGCTGCGCGAGGCGGGGCGGGGCGCGGCGTGGGGTTGAGCTCAGGGCGTGGGGTAGCGCGTGCTCGTCGAACCCCTTTGGGCCCACCCCGCCAGCTCCCGCCAGCGCCCCGCTTATTGCTGTCGGAACAAGTAAGTAGTCGCGCTCTCCCTGGGTCTCCTCTCCTCTCCTCTCCTCTCCTCTCCTCTCCTCTCCTCTCCTCTCCTCTCCTCTCCTCCCCTCTCCCCCCCCCCCCCCCCGGCGTGTTTTAGTTATTGCTGTTTCTAAAACTATCCGGTGGTTCCATTAGGAAAACGCTTTTAGAAAGCTGGAAACGCCTCAAAAACGTTGAGGAATTGCAATTTTAAATTTTGCTTAGGTGCTTCTTTGATTGCGCAACGGTGTTTGCGGGTTTGCAGGGGCCATGAAGGGGCCATGGCGCCTCGCAGGCAAATGTGGTAGGCAAACCCGCAACACCCGGTGGGTACTTGTGTTCTTGGCAGTGTAGGGGCTCCATGCACCTCATGGTGCGGCACGCCCAGCTGAGCCAGCAGCATGTGAGGTGCCAAGATGCCCCGCCGCCCCGCGTCAAGCCCCGCCACGCCCCGCCACGCCCCGCCACGCCCCGCCCCGCCCCGCCACGCCCCGCCACGCCCTGCCCCGCCCCGGCAGTCCCCGCTGCCCGGCCCGGGACGAGGCTGGCGCGGCCAGATGGGTGATTGATAGTGATCCTCTCTCTCTCTCTCTCTCTCTCTCTCTCTCTCTCTCTCTCTCTCTCTCTCTCTCTCTCTCTCTCTCTCTCTCTCTCTCTCTCTCTCTCTCTCCCTCTCTCTCCCTCCACCCCTTCTTGGAGCAGAGCAGGAGCGCGTCGGAGGGGCAGCATCAGGCCGCCGCGCAGGGCTCCGCTGGGGCGCAAGGGAGGGATGAGAGAAGGGAAGATTTGGGGCCGATCGCTCACACCGTCCTGCCTCTACCTTTTTTCCGCAGTTTTTTTTTTCTTCCTTTTTTCTCTCTTTCTCTCTCTCTCTCATCCTCTGCCGCCTCGGCTGTGCAGCGTAGCGGTACGCATACCGTTCCACTCGGCTACGCGATATCACTCCTCGCTCCCGATGTACAACGGAACCATCATAAACCCCAAACCAACAGGTTACGCGCGGTGTGGCGTGGCGCGGCGCGGCGTGGCGTGGCGTGGCGTGGCGCGCACCCCGACCCGACCCGTCCGCACCCTGTTCTTCTTCGCCTCCCTCGCCGCCACACTCCCCTAACCACCCCAATCGGAACCAAGATGTAGCCACGCCACGTGACCGGACCGCCCGCCACTGCTGCGCCCTCTTCAAGTTTATTAATAAACGTTCGAGGGATTCCAAGCACTCGTAATACGTATTTCTTTTGTATTTGTTAAGAGCCTGCTTGTTTTAATACAATGACGTGCTCTTCGCTCGACTCTAGTTGGTTATATTCTTCCAAAGTCGTCTGCTTTAAAACCGCACGTAGGTGGAGGTGACATTGCCTCAGTCCCCGTGCGGGGCGCGAGGAATAATCAGCCAGAGTAGAGCCCCACCCGCCTGCCCCCTGCCCCTGCGAGCAGCTCTCACAGAGCAGGCTAATGCGTGGAACACTTCAATTATAAAAAGCACTTAATTCCGGCCCTCGCCGCGTAGAGTTCCGTGACCCTTGTGTGTTTCCAGGGCACGGGCGGGCCGGGCCGGGCCGGGCAGCGCCACCAACAGCACGCCACTTTGCGTGGGGGTGATGTGCCCGCCGTGTGTGTGTGTGTGCCGTGAATACCGCGCTGTGTACGGCGGCCCTGTCCTGATGTGTGTACCGTTCCAAGCGTTTGTTGTGTTTCTGCAGAGAGAGAGAGAGAGAGAGAGAGTGAGAGGGAGAGGGAGAGAGAGAGAGAGAGAGTCTATACTAGGGTTTTCCTTCGATTCACCTCTTGTTCTTGCGGCTCTCCGAACACGCTACGGCGCTAGGAAAACGTTGAGATTCTGACCTGTCAATTGTGAATATTATTTACAGGGATCACTTGGTAAAAGTGTGCGAATGTAAATTCTCACACTCGGGTTTGCAGTTCTCCTTGCTGGAAATTGGAAGAATCCATTCCCTCTAAGGGAGACGTGGAAAAAGCAAGGTTTCCGTTCCTTTTTTTTAAAATGTATTTTATCTGCGCTGAGATTTTTTCGGCGGCAGTCAGCTGAGTGGACACAACAGCCGGCGGAACCGTTACGCCTCCCCTGTCCTTTGCTCCGTTTTCTCTCCTCTCTCTCCTCCCCCCCTCCCGCTCCGTCTTATCTCCTATCCTCCTCTTTTCATCCTCTCTCCTTCCACTTCTCTCTCCCTCTCTCTTCCCCTCCCCATGGTGATTGTGAGGGAAGGACGTGGCTGGGGAGGAACGACTGAAACCAGCCTGAAATTAGGTAGGTCGGTCCCCGCTGCGCCGCCGCGCGCTTCTCCCGATGAAATCTCGCCAATCCATCATTGGTCCTCTCTTCCCCTCCCCCCCTTCCCCCCTCCCTCCCGCCCGCCCGTCCCTACCCGGTCGCGGCCCGCCTGCTTGGGGATCCGATATCTGTTCCATCAGTCCCACGCCGACGTCTTGGCCGCTTGCGCCGCGCTGCGCCGCGCTGCTGCGCCCTCCTTCTGCCTTCCCCTCCGCACCCTGCATGCAACGTGTACTAATCCCCTTAGCAAACAGCCTGCTTCTCTCCGCCTCTCTCTCTCTCTCTCTCTCTCTCTCTCTCTCTCTCTCTCTCTCTCTCTCTCTCTCTCTCTCTCTCTCTCTCTCTCTCGCTCTCCCTCCCTCCCTCTCTCCCTCTCTCTCGCGTGCCTTGCAGAGGAAGCCCCGTCTCGCAGAACATATATACCCGGCCGGCTGCGCAGGCAGGCAGGCCTGGATGATTTGGGTCGGTCCGTCCGAGCGAGCGCCCTCCCTCCCTCCCTCCCTCCCCAGCGTCCCTCCCTTCCCTGCGCGGCGGGCGGCAGTCGGTAAATGAAAACCCTTCAGTGCGGCCCCCCGCCCCGCCCACGCTCTGGCTTTGTACCGCGGGGTATAGTAGCCACGCGCCCAGGCCCAGACCAGGGAATCACTTGCTTCAAGAGTGCGCTCGCCTACCCTCCTACCCTTATTATTCGTCTATTTCTACGTTTCTTTCTCCCCTTATGCCCTCCCTCCGACTTCGTTACGTGCGCACACACGCTCTCTCTCTCTCTCTCTCTCTCTCTCTCTCTCTCTCTCTCTCTCTCTCTCTCTCTCTCTCTCTCTCTCTCTCTCTCTCTCTCTATCTCTCTCTCTCTCTCTCTCTCTCACTCTCTCTCTCTCTCTTCACACACACGTACGCCGCATGCACAGGTAGACCTCTTTCCTGAATAAATGACTTCATTTCCTGGCTCTGCGCCGCCGCCCCGCGTCTTGTGGACAATACGGCCGGGGGTGAATCAGATTACAATAATGAGTCTGGGTCTGGGCTGTGGCTCGGCTCGGCGCCCCGCCCCGCACCGCCCCGCCGAGGCGGCACGCAACCACTACTTGACCTCCCGCCCCGCCTTGCTGCTTAGCTGAAGCGAGAATCAGCTCACAAAACTTCGAGAAATAAATAAATAATTGCCGCTGATGCGCGTTTAATCGGAATGCAATAAATTTAATTTGAGGCATGTTTTTAAAAAGCAATGACGGATTGCCTGTCCTCACCCGTCTATATTTTCAATTCCCCTTTTTTTTTTTTATCAATGCCGCGGCAGAGCCACGCGTAAGTCGCGCAGCCCGCGGGCCCCGCCCCGCCCCGCCGCCTAGTGCTCCCGCCCGGCGCGGCGGTGCGGTGCGGCGCGGTGCGGCGCTACATGCGTCGCGCGTTTCAATAACGCTGCTTTTCGCATTTTGTCGGATTAGGTCGCGAGCGAGACGAGCGAAAAAGATGAGCGCGGTGAGGAGGGAGGAGACGGGGAGCAGGAGGAGGGTGGCGCTGCTGAACAAAGGGAGGAACAGCGGCGCCCCGCCCCGCCCCGCCCCGCCCCGCCCCGCCCCGCCCCGCCCCACCAAGCCACGCCGCGCGCGGGTAGATGATGGTAATGACGATGTTTCGACACATAACAACCAAGGGTATAGAGATAATACGTCAAAGACGAACAATGTGGAGGGGAAGAGATGGGGAGGTAGGCGCGCGAGCACACAAACTAGTGTGCGTGCGTGTGTGTGTGTGTGCGTGTGCGTGCGCTAGATAGATAGGGAGCACGCTCCACGAGGTCACAGCGGCGGCCGCAGCCGGGACCACTCCGCCCCGCCAGGCGTACGGGGCCGATAAAGCCGCGCATCCCTCTTCGCTCTCGTCTCGGAGATTACCCTCCTCCTCCTCCTGCTCCTCCTCCTGCTCCTCCTCCTGCTCCTCCTCCTGCTCCTCCTCCTCCTCCTCCTGCTCCTGCTCCTCCGTCCCGCAGGCAGCGCCCCGCACGCCGCCGTACGCTGCCGCCTGCGATGGTCCGGGTACGCCGCCCGCCGCGCGCCTCTGCTCGACGGGACTGCCTACCCTGCCCCTGCGTGAGGGCCGCTGGCGCGGAATGCCGCCCCGCCCGGCCCGGCCCGGCCGGGAGCGCCAAACTAACCGCGCCACCGCCCACACCGAGGCCCAGGGCCAGGCCTACCTCGAGCAGTGCGCGCGCGCTGCGTCCCATGGGCGTTTCCTCGCTGCTCTATCTCTATTTCTCTCGGTGACTTGGTCCCGCCCAGCGCGCCCAGGCCCACACACAAAAATCTCTCTCTCTCTTTCTCTCCCTCACACACACACACACACAGCGCATCGTCCTTCCCTTCCTTCGCGATTGTGTGGACCCAGACCAGGCAATTACTCCCCGGGATCGTCCCCAGGGCTCCTGCTTATTGCCGGCCTCAACAACAAACCGACCACCGCCGACTCTTCCTGTCCGGCAAGGCCGGCAAGGCCGGCAAGGCCGCGTCCTCCTCGACCTCGCTCTCTCCCTCTCTCTGCTCTCCTTCTCTGCTCTCCCTTACTCCTTTCCCTCTCTGCTCTCTCTCTCACTCTCCTCCTGTTCTTCTCCCCTTTCTCCTGCCCAGCCTCCTGGTAGAAGCGGACCGTAAGCCTCTGTGGCACCCGATTCAGTCGGCCACCTGCTGCCGGCCCCTCCCCCACCTCCTCCTCCTCCTTCTCCTCCTCCTCCTCCTCCTCCTCCTCCTCCTCCTCCTCCTCCTCCTCCACCTCCTCCTTCTCCTCCTCCTCCTCCTCACCTCCTGATAAAACAAAGCCAAGCGCCGGCTGCGCTAGGGATGGCAGCAGGCCGCTCGGTCATGTCCGACACGCGCCCCTTCCTCCCTTACTCTCTCTCTCCCCCTCTCTCTCCCTCTCTCTCTCTCTCTCCCCTATCTCCTACCCCTCTCTCTCCCTCTCTCTCTCTCCCTTTCCCCTTCAGTCCTCTTGCCCCCTGCTTCCCCTATCGCCCGCGCCTCCGCGCAGCCCGTCGCGCAGGTTACCGCCAAACTTGTGTCTGTTAATGAACCAACTCGCGTCTTAATGAGGGAGACTTACTGCTGCCGTTCGCCTCAGATGTGCCCCTATTCCTGCGACTGCGGCGCCCCCGCCCCCGCCCTGCGGTCCCACCGGCATGGCGGCTCCCCTTTGTGCTTCCGCTAATACATAGGGTACCCCCTGGCCCCTGAGCCTGCGAAAAGGACGCGAGGTATCATCATCCTGCATGATGGGGCGCGCCCCGGAACCTCTAAAGAAATTACCTCTAATCGTCTTGGCATACAGGGGGGTATTAATTGTCTGGCCGATTAATCCCCCCCCCCCCCCGGTATTAACCGCCTATGGGTCTTGCCCACCTCGGTATACAGGGTGTTATTTATTGTCCGGCTGCCCCGCTCGCCCGCCCCGCTCGCCCGCCCCGCTCGCCCGCCCCGCTCGCCCGCCCCGCGCACCGCTTTCCGAATAGCCACGCGTTTTCGCGTGCGGTCCAGGTTGCGTAGGGTGGTGGCTGCGGCCAGGCCCCGCGAGACGTCACGCGCTCTCATAATCTGGGGCAAAAATTCGCGCCTCGCCGGCGCATTCGCACCGCATTTTGTCGTCTCCGCGCGCCGCCCGCCGCCTTTGAGTGCGACGCTCCCCCGCCCCGCCCTTAGCGTCTACCGCGGCCGCGGGGATCACAGACCCACATGCCAGCCCGGCCCGGCCAGGGCCTCTGAAAGGGCGCCGCTCCCCGCGCGACCCGACGCCGAGGGAATAAACGGGCTGCTGGCGGCGCCTATACGCCGGCCGCATGCGGCCTTGAACCCCCACGGCGCGGGCCTGTCTCCGTCTTCCGCCTCCCCGCCGCCGCTAGAGCCGCGCGTGCGCGTGCGTGCGTGCGTGCTCAGTCCCACTTCACACTCCCACGAACCAGTCGAACTCTTTTACTGCAAGGGCGAATGCTGTGTGCGTCTCATACAAAGAACGAGGGAATCTATCACATCAAAGCAAAGTTTCTTTTCGCTTTGTTTTGTTTTGTTTTGTTTGACCGTGACGCTTAATTCTAATGGAGCGATTTTGAGATTGTTTTAAGGGTTTATTTTAGTGAACAGATTTTGTTTCCCCATACTGT
Organism: Frankliniella intonsa; assembly: GCA_033675135.1. NCBI lineage: Eukaryota > Metazoa > Arthropoda > Insecta > Thysanoptera > Thripidae > Frankliniella > Frankliniella intonsa. The sequence continues at coordinate 6,919,934 of CM066247.1, read as the reverse complement.
TCGTTAAAATCATTTCAATACGATATGCTTAAACAAATTCATTTCTGCATCTTTTCTCCGCTGTTTAGGAGGACTATTCTGACTGATCCCTTTCCCCTTCCCCACCGCTGGCCACGAGCCGCGCCGCCCCACCCCGCCCCGCCCCGCCCCGCCCCGCCCCGCCCCGCTCCGCGCCCTCATTACCGGGCAAAAGGGAAAATGGAATCGGGAAGCAGCTGGCGTGCCCTGGCGGGCCTTGCCAGGGCCGGGCCGTGTCGGCCGGCACAATTACTAAACGACTAAACGACCTGCTGGAGGCGCGAGCGGTAAGGGGCAAAGCAGTGGGAAGGGGGGGGGGGCAAGAAGTGGAGACGGGGATAAAAAGCACAAAGGCATTGGGGGGGAATGCTATCGCGTGACGCGCGCGCAAGGCCTGGTCATTCCCGAGAGTGTCGGGGCCGAAATGAAAATAGAGAGGTGCGGACAGAGGAAGTGGGAGAGTAAAGGCGGAGGAGGAGGAGGAGGAGAGGGAGGAAAAAGTAAGTCAGAGGAATAAGAAATATGGCCAGTCAGCGGGGGAGACAAACCCTGCCGAGGAGGAAGGTTAAGTATGGGAACAAGTGGCCGCCGTTTTCAGCCGTTTTCTGCCCTTCCTTTGCGACTGATCAGGGATAAGAAAGGGCCAGTGTTGTCAAATTCTACCGGCGGGGATGCGGTTGAGAACCGCAACAAGTGCCCCCTGTGTATGTACTGTGCGTCCGGCTGTTTGCTGTGTAGTAGCCTCGCAAGTTTTTGACGGAGTTTTTGGGGAGGGCAGTGTGCCGATCCTGCCGATCCTCGTGATGGGGCCCCGCCCCGCCCCGCCCCGCCCCGCCCCGCCCCGCCCCGCCCCGCCCCGCCCCGCCCCGCCCCGCCCCGCCCCGCCAAGCTCTGGCCGAGTCCTGCTGGATCGACCCATGCCCGATGTGGGCGGCGCGAGTGCCTTGTAAAAGGGGCGCAGAAGCCGCGTGGCGTGGCGGGGCGGGGGGCGGGGCCATCGGCCAGGGGCTCACTGTACACTACTACCCGACCAGCGCGCCCCGCCCCGCCCCGCCCCGCCCCGCCACAGGCCCAGGACCACCTGCTAGGCTGGATGAGCGCTGTGACCGGAGAGGGTGGCTGTGGTCCACAAGGGGCGTGTCGTGGCATAGGGTCTGCAAAGGGGTCTGGCAGTGGCGCCTGGGCGGGGCGGGGCGGGGTGGGGCGGGGTGGGGCGGGGCGGGGCGGGGCGGGGTCGCGGCGGTCCCACCAGCACAGCCGGTCGTGGCCGAACCCAGTTCAATTGGGGAAATGGCCCATCAATTTCTTTGCTCTGTTATCAGTCCCCACTCCCCTCCCTCCTCCTCCTCGCCTCTGGGCTTTCACTCGGCCTCGGCATTCTGCTGCGCTCTTCGCTTTTCAACCCTTCCACTCTCTCTCTCTCTCTCTCTCTCTCTCTCTCTCTCTCTCTCTCTCTCTCTCTCTCTCTCTCTCTCTCTCGCTCTCTCTCGCTCTCTCTCTCTTTCGCTCTCGCTCTCGCTCTCTCGCTCTGCTTTGCTTCATATGCAAATTGATACCCCGTAAATTCTGTCGGCCGGCACTTGCGCCGGGCCGTGCCAGGGCGAGGGCGATGGCGCGCTCGACCGACCAACCGACTACACTGTGCTTTGCCATATTTCTTTGCGGCTAGAAAATTTTCTGCTACGCGTTCTCATGACCTGCAGGTGGCCGGGGTGGCCGGGGTGTTGCGCCGTATGGACACTGATAAGAGTTACCTTTCAAGGCCTTAGACGCACCCCATACAAAATCCCGATTGTATATTAAATAAGAAAGTTGGCAAGGAAATTAGGTAGCTTGTGCTTTTGGGTGTAACGTGCTCCGTGCTGGGGCTTCCCTAGGGCGAGAGGCCGGGGAACGTTTTAAATCAGAGGCGATACCCCGCGCCTGACGTCACCGCACTCGGGTGACTGCGTCGGCTGCTCGGCGGACACGTCGGAGCGTCCGGCTGTCCAGCGCTCGGTTCCCCTCCCCTCCCCTCCCCGCCCGGCCCGGCCGGCTCCGCGCTGACCGGAGGCGAGAGCACTGTCTCGACCCAGCCGTCTGAGGTGACGGAGCTCAGCCGCCCAATGCACGCAATATTTTGCAAACACCCGAGTCCACGTGCGTGCGCCTAACAACCCTTTCACCGGTAAGAGTGCTGCCCCGGGCCCAACTCAATGCGACCTACGAGCCTGTTGTTCCGCTGTGACATGCGTGTGTCTCTCTCACTTTTTCCAGGGTGTTTTTCTTTGGCTGTTATTTTCGGCTGATGTTTTGCTTTGTGGCTTTGGCCTGATTTTTGGCTGTGCTGCTGCACGCCGCGCCAATGGTCCGGCGGCGGTGTTTTTAGTGCCCTTTGGCTTGTTGGCTTCGGCCTTTTGGGCTGTCCGCCCCGTGCGTCTGGCTTCGGCCTTGCGCTGTTACCGGCGCCGTCCGTGACCCGGCACTTGCGCGAGTAGCGCACACGTGTTTGCGCCCAGCATGTGCGCCGCCATGATGGGCTAGGCCCTCTCAAGCAGCCGTCCCGGTCGGCGATGACGCCGCCAAGCCACCGCCGCAGGGCTTGGTTTGGTATATATTGGATGGGAGTTTGGCTCCCTGGCGCCCTTATCAAAAATAATCTGATTATCCACGCCACTCTACCATACTTCTTATTAATGCTAGCTCGGGGCTGCACTTTTATTTCAGTAGCCACATATGAGGTTACATGGGGTGGGATGGTAGGGTGGTCCAAACCCGAAAAGTATTTTTTTTGGTAGGGGCGGACTCGTCAAAAGTTTTGTTTTCCGATGCAGATTCTAAAAATATTGGGGTCAAAGTCGTGCGACAAAAATTAGGGGTCGCGCAGAGAGCGGGAAGTTTGAACATTCAGCCGTATCTTTTAAAGCGGCTAGGGACTCTACTATTGATCATAGAAAAATGTACCTTAAGTCAAAATGTCATTATTTGGTCTCGCCAAACACCCGGAAGTACTCCTGACCACTTCCGGCTACTTCCGGGTGCCTACCTTCCGGGGGCATAGTGTTTAAATAGGAATAAAACATTAAAAATAATAAAAAAACACATGGAAAAGAAGTTGCAGGTTTATTTTTTTCACATTTGGCGAATAGATTTTCTGTCATGAGCGACAACATACATTAATTCCTTGTTTTTGGTCCACATTTTTCGTAAGTACATTGTTGAATTTTTTGGCTAAGGCTTCAAAAACTCAGACCCGCACTCAAAAACTCAGACCCGCACTCAAAAACTCAGACCCGCACTCAAAAACTCAGACCCGCACTCAAAAACTCAGACCCGCACTCAAAAACTCAGACCCGCACTCAAAAACTCAGACCGCACTCAAAACTCAGACCTGCACTCAAAAACTCAGACCCGCACTCAAAAACTCAGACCTGCACTCAAAAACTCAGACCCGCACTCAAAAACTCAGCTCAGACCCGCACTCAAAAACTCAGACCTGCACTCAAAACTCAGACCCTGCACTCAAAAACTCAGACCTGCACTCAAAACTTAGACCCGCACTCAAAATCTCAGACCCGCACTCAAAAACTCAGACCCTGCACTCAAAATCTCAGACCCGCACTCAAAAACTCAGACCTGCACTCAAAATCTCAGACCTGCACTCAAAACTCAGACCTGCACTCAAAAACTCAGACCCGCAATCAAAAACTCAGACCCGCACTTAAAAACTCAGACCCGCACTCAAAAACTCAGACCTGCACTCAAAAACTCAGACCCGCACTCAAAAACTCAGACCCGCACTCAAAAACTCAGACCTGCACTCAAAAACTTAGACCTGCACTCAAAATCTCAGACCCGCACTCAAAACTCAGACCGCACTCAAAATCTCAGACCGCACTCAAAAACTCAGACCGCACTCAAAATCTCAGACCGCACTCAAAAACTCAGACCCGCACTCAAAACTCAGACCCGCACTCAAAAACTCAGACCCGCACTCAAAAACTCAGACCCGCACTCAAAACTCAGACCCGCACTCAAAAACTCAGACCTGCACTCAAAAACTCAGACCCTGCACTCAAAAACTCAGACCCGCACTCAAAACTCAGACCCGCACTCAAAAACTCAGACCCGCACTCAAAAACTCAGACCTGCACTCAAAACTCAGACCTGCACTCAAAAACTCAGACCTGCACTCAAAACTCAGACCTGCACTCAAAATCTCAGACCCTGCACTCAAAAACTCAGACCCGCACTCAAAAACTCAGACCTGCACTCAAAAACTCAGACCTGCACTCAAAAACTCAGACCTCGCACTCAAAACTCAGACCTGCACTCAAAAACTCAGACCCGCACTCAAAAACTCAGACCCGCACTCAAAATCTCAGACCCGCACTCAAAATCTCAGACCCGCACTCAAAATCTCAGACCCGCACTCAAAAACTCAGACCAGCACTCAAAAACTCAGACCCGCACTCAAAAACTCAGACCTGCACTCAAAACTCAGACCCTGCACTCAAAAACTCAGACTGCACTCAAAAACTCAGACCCGCACTCAGCTCAGACGCACTCAAAACTCAGACCCACTCAAAAACTCAGACTCCGCACTCAAAAACTCAGACCCGCACTCAAAAACTCAGACCCGCACTCAAAACCTCAGACCTGCACTCAAAAACTCAGACCCGCACTCAAAACTCAGACCCCACTCAAAACTCAGACCTGCACTCAAAAACTCAGACCCGCACTCAAAAACTCAGACCTGCACTTAAAAACTCAGACCCGCACTCAAAAACTCAGACCGCACTCAAAACTTAGACCCGCACTCAAAAACTCAGACCCGCACTCAAAAACTCAGACCCGCACTCAAAAACTCAGCACACTGCAGGCTACAAATTTTTAAGTTATTTGTAGTATTTATCACCTGAACTTATTTGTGTCGCACTGTTTGACAAACATGTTAGTGTAACAGAAAAGCAAGAAATAGTTTTAGCAATGACTTTGAACCTAAAGACGATGACAGTGTGCGCAAGGGCCACGTAGGAAAGCTAGACACTTTTGTTCAAAATCTACAGCTTGCTGATTTTGCAAACAAAGGCTCCCTTAATTTCTTTAGGAAATTGAAAGTAGAACTTGAATTTTTTCATTACATCCATCAGAGTGGGAAAACAATTCATCCTACAAATCTCTTGAAAAATTTGTGCAACACCTTCTTTCCACAAATGATGCGGCTGAACGCGTTGTAGCCTTAGCCAAAAAATTCAAAAGTGCTCTGCAAACTTATGTGTCGTACAGGACTGCAGTAAAAAGTGTAGGACCAATGGTTCTGCAGTTTTTAGTGTAGAACACCCTGTATCCGACAGTTTTTAGTGCAGGACACCTATTAATCCGACAGTTTTTAGTGTAGGACGCCGTCCGTGGAGTCCAGACACAGGTTGTCCTACACTAAAATCAGTACCATTGGTCAGATTGCGCTGTCCCCTACATCTTTTACTGCAGTACTGTAGGACACTTGAGTTTGCAGAGTGTACTTACGAAAAATGTGGACCAAAAACAAGGAATGTATGTTGTTGTCGCTCATGACAGAAAATCTGTTCGCCAAATGTGAAAAAAATAAACCTGCTAGTTCTTTTCCATGTGTTTTTTTATTATTTTTAATGTTTTATTCCTATTTAAACACCTATGCCCCCGGAAGGTAGGCACTGGAAGTAGCCGAAGTGGTCAGGAGTACTTCCGGGTGTTTGGCGAGGACCAAATAATGACATTTTGACTTAAGGTACTTTTTCTATGATCAATAGTAGAGTCCTAGCCGCTTTAAAAGATACGGCTGAATGTTCAAACTTCCGCCCTCTGCGCGACCTCAATTTTTTGTCGCACGACTTTGACCCCAATATTTTTAGAATCTGCATCGGAAAACAAAACTTTTGACGAGTCCGCCCCTACCAAAAAAAATACTTTTCGGGTTTGGACCACCCTAGTGGGATGGTCTGCAAACTAGGGCTGCAAAGAAACTGCTTGTATTAGAAATTGTGAGAGATTTTTTTCCCCTAAATGTGTAAAAAAATCCGATGGACGGGAATTTTTTTCCATTCGCCCTCTTCTCTCCCTTTTTCCCCGCGCTCGAGTTTGCGGGCCGAGGCGTCGGGGCCGGGGCGGGGCGGTGAGGGGAGTCGGCCCAAAGCCGGACGGGGGCGTGCCAACACATTCAATGTGGGGATTTTCGCGGGTAAACTTCAACACATTTCGCTAAGCACTCGTGGAATAGACCGTCGACGCTAGCTGGATGTTGTGGACGACGGCCCCGGCCGGCGCCCCGCCCCGCCCCGCCCCGAAGGGAGGGAGGGATGAGAAATACTGCAGAGGTGGCCGGGCTGGGCCATGTTTCTCCCCCGACCGAAACCTCCCTCGCTTTTCTAATGACAGGGTCGTGGCCGCGGCGCCACGCCACGCCACGCCCCGCCCCGCCCCGCCCCGCCCCGCCCCGCCACGCCACGCCCAGCAGCGGCCGTGCCCTCTCGCTGAAGGTTTACTGACGTGCCCGCCTCGACCTAAGCCGCTTCCTACGCTTTTGGTTTCATCCATTATTCCCTAAGAGGGGCGTGTAAAAGAGGCGGCGGGGCGTGGCGGGGCGTGGCGGGGCGTGGCTGGGCGTGGCGTGGCGTGGGGGCGGTGGGCGTGGCAGGCAGGGCTTGATGGAGAAAGGGTATCATTGTATGATCCCTCATAATGCCACGGCTGGGGCACCCCGCCCTGCCCTGCCCTGCCCTGCCCGAGCTTTTGCCTGTGGCGTGGCGTGGCGTGGGGTAGCGTAGCGTCAGCGTGGCCCCATCTGGGTTAGAGGCAGCAGCAAAGTGCAGGGCCCCGCCTCGCTCCGCCCCGTCCCGCCCCGCCCCGCCCCGCCCCGCCCCGCCCCGCCCCGCCCCGCCTCGCCTCGGCCCAGCCCGACGGGCTCCGGGGCCCCTGCATGAGTTTTGCCTCTCTCCGTTGGGATTAGCCGCCAGCATGGAGATTGGAGCAAGTTGCCTTGTGAAGCAGTAGATTAGCCCGCTCTTGGGAGCCGCCGGGCCGGCCGCGCCGAGCCGAGCTGGCGCAGAAGGTTCCAGCGTAAAAAGGTCTCGTTTCCCTCTAGGGAAACGACAAATTCTATTATTGTTTTACGCCGGTGCCAGTACACACTGTTGTGTGGGCGAGCGGGGCCCGCCCCGCGGCGGTAGGACACGGGAAATAAGTTACGTGTAAACTCGAGGCGCGCGCGAGCCAGCTGCTACCCAAGTCAAAGTACGGGCAGGAAGGGCGGGGCGGGGCGAGGCGGCCGCGCGCTCTCAAAGTAATGGCATCGTATAAGGTCTGACAACGAGGGCCGTAAGACTCCTCATTTCGCGCTTCGCTCCGCCTCGCCCCGCCTCGCCTCGCTCCGCCTCGCACCAAAGACATTTCAGTCTGTTGGGACGGGCGGGGCGGGGCGCCCATTGTCAATCAGTCAGGTCTCAAATATCGTCTGCTGCGCGGATGAGGACGCGAGGACGCGCTCCAATGCGGGCCCGGGCCGGGGAGTAGAAAGAGATAAGGGATGAAGCGGCGGAGAGGGGAGGGGAGGCAGGAATCGCGAGGGTTGAGGAGGCTAGGGGCGGGGCACACTCCCAAAATCTTACTACGAACAATTTTGGGGATCAGTATCGTGACTAGTGGGTCCATTCTTGTTCCTGAAAATTATTAAAAGAATTCCTTTCACACAACGTAGAGATACGAATATGAATTAATTAAATATAAATATTTATGGTTTTGCAGAAATTATTCTTCATGAAAGATTCCTAATATGAAGCTTTAGATTCAGTAGATTTTAAGAGTGCAGCTCAGTCAGTGAAAATACAGTAGCGTATACTGCGAGCTGAGCTGAGCGCGAGCTTAAGCGCCCTCCCCTTTACATCACGCCGCCATTCAAATGTCCCATTCGTGTCGCTCAATGTGCTGTCTGAAATCTCGCTCCGCGCTCTCCCTCTCTCGCCCTCCATCTCTCTCTCTGTTTCTCCTTGTCTCTCTCCCTCTATCCGACCTCCCTTCAGCGGCCTTGGTCCTGGTGACAGGAGGGACGCCGCGCCGTCAGGCCTGCTTCCGCCGCAGGACGCGTGCTGCCACCAGTCGCCACAGGCAGTGAGACTTGAGCGGGCGCTACCCCGCGCGCCGGGCCGGGCCGGGCTGGGGCATGACCCCGCGCTCCCAGGGGGTGCGCGGGGTAGGGCCGTTGTCGAGCGTCCGCCACCGCCCGCCCCTCCGATACCCCGCGGAGGAAAAGGACGCCGATTAGAGGCGCGTGGCAGCGAAGGAAAACAAGGCGAGACAAGTGATGGGATCGCGACTAATTTCGTAGAGTGGGTATGATGCCGCCGCCAAGGGTCGGGCCGGGTCGGGCCGGGTCGGGCCGGCTGTTTGCCCTGAGCCCGCTCACCTCCTGCCTGGGCGCCCCTGTGGCCTCGAGCAGCACGAGTATGGCCATGGCCCTGGCCCAGCGCGCGGTGCTGTGGCTGCTGCGGCTCGTCGGCGCCCTCTCCGCGGCCACGGGCCTGCTCCCGGTGGCCGGCTGGCCGCTGGGGCCCGGGCCGCCGCGGCCGTGGCCGGGCGCGGCCGCCTACGCCGTCATAGCCGTCATGTCCTTCGCCGCGGAGGCGCCGACCGCCATCCTGGCCGGCGATACGCTCCGCAGCGAGTTCGTCAAGGCACGGGGAATCTCATAGAGTGTGGCTGCGGCGCGACCACTATGTGGTCACGCTCCCGTGTTCCTGGGGCTTGGGAGACGACTCGCGCGTGGTGTTTCCGGTGCAGGTGGCGACCTGGCTGATGTGCGTGCTGCGGGTGCTCGTGATGGTGTCCGGGGCGCGGCGGCGCGCCGTCCTGGCCGAGCTGGTGCAGTGCGTGCGCGCCTACTGCGGCCGTCACCCGGTGACGGCGCGCGGCTGGTGCGCCGTGGCCGCCACGCTGCTGCTGGTGCCGGTGCACGCGGTGGTCGTCACGTACTTCGTCACGTCCACCGTGCTGCAGATCTCGCTCGCGGCCGTGGTGGTGGTGCCGCGCTGGACCCAGGCGCGCATCGTGTACGCCTTCTCGAGCGCGGCCCTCGAGACGATCCTCGCGTTCGTCGTGGTCCTGGTGCCCGTCGCCGTTATCGGCTCGCTGGCGGCAGACCTGCGCGCCGACTGCGAGCTCCACGCGGCCGCCGCCGCTCACGCGGGAAAGACAAGTGTGTGAATGCCGAACACTTGTAGGGGTGCCAATTTTTACACTTGTCGCGTCCCTTTAAGTGTGTGAGAAAATTCACGTTTCCAATTGTTCAAGTGTGCAAAAGGAAATTCACACAGCTACAACCGCGCGACATTTGGGTTTCCAGTGCGGAGGGTGCGTCCCCCGGTGCCGTGGACGGAGCACCCCGTTCTACTTGGGACGTCGTCGCCGCGCCTCAGCACTGTTGCGCGGATGCTCGAGCTGTGGCCGGTGTCGTCCGCGCGACGGCGCGCTGCTCCCCGCGACCTCTGGCCCACGCCGCCTCCGGGCGGGCTTGAGTCGCTGACTCCGGGCACCGGAGGCGAGTGGGCCTCGGAGAAGGCGGCGGTCGCCGTCAGGGCGGTGGCGGCGGCGGACGTGTGGCCGATGCCTGCAACCCTTGGCAGCGCCATGCCCTGGACGTGGCTCCGGTCCGGAGGCTTCTGCAGCCCGGAGGCGGAGCCGGAGCCGCTGGCCTGGAGGAGCCTCCGGCAGCGGCAGCAGTTGCTCTTCGACATGAGCCTCGCTGCGTACGCCGTGTTCGAGTGGCGGCTGCTCTGCATCGTCCTGAACACGCTCCTGTACGCCACGCTGCACCTGACCAGCGTGGTCCAGGCGCTGAGTTACGCGGGCCCCGTGCGGATCCCGCTCCTCCCCGAGACCGTCTACGTCCTGGCCTACTTGGGGTACTTTGTCGTGCTGTGCTGCACCTACCAGTGGTTTGCGTTTGAAGTGAGCGCAGCTGCTTGTGCTTCCTCATAGAACTAGCAGAGCCGTCAATCGACAAAAAAATAATAATATCTCTTTAACTCTTTTCAGAGCATTAAAATGACTCGGGCGATGCAAAATTACTTAGTAAGCTGCTTTTCCATCGACCTGCAAGATAGACAAGAGGTGATTTTTCTCTTTACTCATTTTAGTGAAATCTGGTGAAAGTCTGGTGTTTCTTGTATTCTTTCAGCTTCTGTTTTGCCAGATTGCCTTGTTCATGGAACAAATCAGCACTCAAGAGTCGCATTGCAGTGTCCTTGGTCTCTTTGCGTTGGATACAGTTACAATGATTGCGGTCGGTAAAAAAAATAATTGCTTAGTACTTTGGGTCTCTTTTGGTAGTTTTGGAAGGTACATTTCTGTTGCTTTTCTTACAGGTCATTTCAGGGGTGTGTTCGTACGTGTTCGTCATGCTGCAATTTCATGTCCGATTTAATTAGATGCTGTGTTGTTGGAATAGATTTAATATAAAACTGTTTTTTTCATTATCGTTTAAAAAAAAATATAGCTCTCCGGAGATTTGGTTCTTTAAATCTGCATGGAAGTCCTCGATTCAAACCGCGCAGAAAAGTTACCGCGGATTATATGAATATTTGACATGGGAAAATAGGGGTAGACTTGCCAAGTTGGCGATTTTGCGCCCGCCGGGCGATTTTTGGTCTCTCCGGGCGCACTTTGGCTGACCTCATGCGCCCGGGCGATTTTCGAGCGATTTTTGAGCGTTTTAGGCAATTTGGGCGATTTTCGCATCCATAATGGGGTAGAAATTGTAACCCTGTGAAGTAAGAAGTGTGGAAACTTGTAATTTTCTTCATTTCTTACTCTATATTCAAGTAATAAATGATTTGGATAATTTTTTAATTAAAAAAGGGTAATTAGGGTCGATAAAAGGACACGGGTAAATCCCAGCGATTTGGAAAAAACTCGGGCGATTTTGAAAAAACGCGGGCGATTCCGGGCGATTTCATTGGCTGAGCGGCCTCGGAAGGCGTCGGGCGCACTCGGGCGCATTCGGCGCCCGGGTCGGGCGACTCGGGCTCGGCTGGACCTGGCAGCTCTGTTGCCAACACTAAAATCGCAATTCCATGCTTGGAAAATCATAGCGAGTAATATGATAACGCTATACTACTATTGGACTGATAAATTAAACCACTCTTAATTTATCGATACAAATTACTTTGAAGAGAAATAAAGAAAAGGACAACTTCAACAGCATTATCACGGCATTATGCATGTGGCACGACCGTAGGAGTAAACTTTGCCCTGTCTCTCAAAGTTCAGTTTATACAGATACGTACGGTACGTTTTATGATTTCATATCATGTCAAAGGATTTTTTACATGGAATTTTGATGAAAACTGTCATTTAAGCAAGGTTCTTAATTTTCAATCGATTATTTTGTTATGACATATTTGTTGTCTCTTTAATGGAGAAATGAGTCTTGTGACTTGGAGGTTATGTTACCATAATGAGATGTTTCTTAATGAGTTGTGAATAATGTTGATCATTTCCTCGGAAATTCCTTTCGTTTCTAATCCTCCCATAATTATTTCTGTCTCTGTATGACTGTGAAATGACATACTTAGGTTGTGACATCTGCCACTGTTCCTGTTCTACATTTCCGAGTCTAATTTGTTTTTCTGTAATGTTATCTCATTTGTTTGTTACCAGGAAAAAATGTCCTCATGACAGAAAAACCTAACCTCCTGGACCCTCAAACAAACAGAATCATGCTTAGCTCAACATCATCAAGTCGTTTGGCAGTTGTTAGTAGAATTCTGAATACACCTAAGCCTTATCTAAAGCGGACCTCTGCTGGACTGGAAACCTTCCGATTAGCTTCAAGTGAGAAATTAACAAATTTTTCAATACCAATGAAAAGAAATATTTTAATAATTTATTTTTTAAGTTCTCCTGTATTAATGTTTTTAATCATTTTTCAGCTAAAGCCCAAGTGACTATTGGTGATGTTTCAAAGGATATCTCAGAACCAAAGAATCCTGAATATGTACCTATCAAGTATCGTAAGTAGTTTTAATTCTTTTCAAATCTCATCCCTGCCAACAATTTTTTGCTATTTTTTTCTGCCATTGTTTGCAAATAAATATAGCATATTTCATTTTACTGTAATTCCAACAGTGAAGGCAAAACAGAGTCAACATACTTTGAGACATTTAAGATGGATGCTACAGAAAGACCTTCTTGGACAAGACATGTTTTTAATGGGACGCCCTGGACCGGAAAGGAGGAGATTGGCCATGCAGTTTCTTCAGGTCACTGGACGTGAATTGGAATTTGTGGCTCTTTCAAGAGACACAACGGAAGCAGATATCAAACAGCGACGAGAGATTGAGAATGGTAGCTCCAAATATTTAGATCAGGTTAGTTGTCATACCTATATCATTCACTTTAATTTCTGTTTAAGTACATAACAGTACCCATTTCTTTTTGTGTAGAGTGCTGTGAGGGCTGCTGTTGAAGGACGAGTTTTAATTCTAGAAGGTGTAGAAAAAGCTGAGAGAAATGTTTTACCTGTTCTGAACAATTTACTTGAGAACCGTGAAATGCATCTGGAAGATGGTCGCTTCCTCATACCAGCCAGCCGATATGATAAACTGCTAAAGGTACCATTTCAGCATTATATTTTGAAATACCCATAGATTCTTTCCAAAAGCATTTTTACATTTTCATATTTATCTATCAATCTGCCTATCTATCTACTTATGTAACTTTGTTTGCATTTTTAGTGAAGTTTGGTAACATGATTGTGTAATTGTTTCCTGACAGGAGCACAGCCAAGAAGAACTTAATCGCTGGCAACTAGTTCGAGTGAGTGATGATTTCCGAGTAATTGCATTAGGCCTACCTGTACCAAAATATCAGGGAAACCCTCTGGATCCACCTCTGCGGTCTCGATTCCAAGCTCGTTTCATTGATACTGAATCATTCAAGGTAAGTTGTTTCTTTATTTTATTTATTTTCTTAAGGATAGTACCTAGAACTTAATTTACAAAGCCAAAGTGTAATGGGTCTACAATATCACATAGCATTATATGTACAAGACTATTGATCAATTGGGTATGTTTTGAGGATACGGTCAAGTGATAATATGTACCGTTTATTGTCATTTAAAATCAAAACCATTTTGATGAGCTCGTCCCCATAGTCATGGTATCAGCCCACCATGTTAAACCAGGTGAGAGATTGTTATACCTTAGCTAATTAGGTAATGCAAAGCATGGCAATGAGGAGCACTGTGCTGTACATTAGCTAAAGTATAGCAGTCGCACACAAGTTAACAGTGCAGTCGGTCACCTTCCCGGTGTCAAGCATCGCTGATGCCGCTCTCGCAGTCAGACGCCTCCTGCAGATCCCCCGCCGCCGGCGCCCCCCTGCCCTCCCTGCGCTCCTGCAGGGCCGGCACAAAGATGTGAAGCTGCGGCCGAGACTGGCTGGGCTGCGGGCCGCCCGCGCCCGCGCCGCGCCCGTGCGAGTACGACCAGGTCGTGCCGAAGGTCTGCACTATGGGTGGCGCGCTGTGCGCCGGCGGCGTCGGGGGCGTCGGGGTCCTGGAGGTCCGCGCCGGGGCTAAGGCCGGGGCCGCGTCCACACTCGCACTGCGTCTGGCCGAGGCCAGCGACGACCTGTGGCGGTCCACCCCGGCCCCGGCCGGCGCGGGCCCGGGCACCTCGGACGCAGCCACGGGGTAGAACTTCCTGGCGCGCGGCTGGGCGGAGGCGGGCGCGGGTGCGGGCTGGTGGCGGCGCCCGGGGCACGCCGTGGACACGTTACGCCGCAGGCTGCTCCTGGCGGCGACCGCCAGGGTGTGGCAGTCCGACGGGCGCAGCGAGTCGCGCCCGGCCAGGTCCAGCCACTGCAGCACCCGCTCGGACAGCGGGTTGAGGTCCGGGCCCGCGTCCCCGTGGCGCCGGGGCGCCTGCTGGCCGGCGCCTACCGCGTCCGCCGGCCCCGCGCCGCCGCCGGCGTCCTCCGCGCAGGGCGGCCCGCACGGCGCCGCGGCGGCCAGCACGCTCCCGTCCACGCACAGCGGCTGGTACGTGGACGTGTAGCTCCCCAGCAGGGCGGGGCCCAGCGCGTCCTCGCCGCCCTGGTCCTCGCCCTCGTCCTCGCCGTCGGCGTCCGCGCCCGCGTCCTCATCGTCGGCGTCGCCGTGCCCGTCCGCGCCGGGCCGGTCGACGAGCACCTTCCAGCGCACCAGGCAGTGCGACAGGTCCCCGCCGCGCAGGGCGGTCGGCGCATGCCGTCGGTCTTTGTCGGAGTCGTCCGAGGCCGCGGAGGTGGCCGACGCACTGCTTGGGCTGCTGCTCCTCGCGCCGCGGTCCCCGCGCCCGTGCGCCGGGTAGCGCTCGCGGCCCGAGCCCGCCCGCGGCAGGCCCAGCTGCTCCGAGGTGGGCGTGAGTATGGCGTGGCGCAGGCCGTTGACCCAGACCGTGCGGACCACGAGCGGCCTGCTGGACGACTCCCACCGCGAGGCGGACGTGGACGTCATCGGAGAGCCCACATCCGTGCGGCCAGGGCGCCCGGGCGCCAGGGCGAGGCCGGCCGGGGCTGGGCCTGGGCCCCAGGAGGCCCCAGGTGCTGGGCCCCGGGCCCGCTCTGCGCTCGCTCAGCTTGTGGCCAAATCCGGTGCGCGACTGTTCCGCTCGAGCTTTACCCCGCGTGGGGCTCACGGGGGCGCGCCGGGCCGGGCCGGGGCGGGGCGGGGGCCGCGTGTCACATGGCGAGGCTGGAGGGGAGGGGTGCGGGGCGTGCGGGAGGTCCTGGGGGTGGAGTCTCTCCCCGTTTCCGCCTGTGATCGGTGCGGCACCGGGAGGGAGAGAAAGAGAGAGAGAAAGAGAAAGAGGTGAAGGGGGAGGAGGTAGCAACCGCCTGATGGCGACGTGTCACGCCCGTCTCGCTTCGTCTCTGCTACCCTCTCCCGTACTGCGCCCCTCCGGCCCCTCCCGCCCCGCCCGCCCCGCCCCGCCCCCCACCCCACCCACGAGTCTGTGCTCTATCCTCCCACAAGCACCCCGTCGGCCCTCCGGTCCGGCGGCGCTAGGTTTGTCCTACTGCAGGCACTTGATGTCGTGGGCTGTGAGTGAAGACCCCCGGCCCTGGCTCCGGCACGTGTGGTGGGGCGGGAGGTCTCTGCCGGGTGCCTCGCCTTGTCGGGTCGGGCTTACTGCAGGCCCTGGAAACCCAAGTGTGTCGTGTCGTACCATCTCTTGGTCGGCGTGCACCGGGACCGGGGCGGGCGCCTGGCTCGAGCACCCGCGGCACGCGCAGCGCAAGTTTTAGTGTGTCGAGTCGTTAAGTCCCGCAGCGGGGTTGGGGCCGCGGGGGCCGCGGAGGCGGGGCTGGGGCTCACTCAACAGGATACGGCCGGGGGCTTGCGTCGCGCAACGGAACAGGGACAAAAGTATCATCCGTCGTTCCGCTTCTCCTGCGCCGCCCTAAACTTTTTTCGCGACCTAGACAAAACGGTGGTCGCGGGCCGCGGCGGGGTGGTCGTGGTCGTGCCCTGGTGGAGCGCCCTGCCCCGCCCCGCCCCGCCCCGCCCCGGGCCGGTCTGTTTGAATTGTCCCGCTCGCACAAAGGAGCGCCGCGGAGGCTCGCGTGCGGCCCACCACGTGTACTTTTAATATTAAACTTTTGTTAGGCTGTTGAGCTCGGCGCCACGCCACGTCACGAAACGGCCGGCGGGGCGGGGCGGGCGGACAGGGTGCTGGTCGCAACATCCATTCCGGGTGTGTTGCCAAATTAGTTTCGTGTCCCCGCCCGCAAGCCGCGAGAGCGCCGTGCCCGCAGCCGTTCCGCTTGCAAGCAAACTCACTCACCGCCTGCGGCCGACTTATCGCAATGTCTAACTGCAAATAAGGCGGCGCTGCGCGGCTCGGCTGCGGTGGCGTGCGGCTCCTTTGGGCGGCGCTTATTCGCAGTTCGCGGGGCTGGATGACATAGAAACATGAAGGTCGTCGTCGTCCTGCTTGCGGGTGTGCGTTGCACGGAGGCGCGCCTCATGGGACAAAGTCGCGGCCCTGAAAACTAATCTCAATCTCTGCCGGCCCGGCCCTTTGACTGAGCAGAACAATGAGGGCGTTACGTGACGTCACGCGCGTGCCCCGTGTCGTTAAGTCACGTCACGCCACAGCGTCACGGGGCCGCAGAGTTATTCATGACCTAAGCTCGCCCGACGTCGGTTGCGCCCGTAGCCGGGGCCTGTTGAGCCCGTTTGTCGCCGTAATTTAGTCTTATTGTTTGTTTATGTTTTTTTTCTCATTTGCGCGATTGTATGCTTATAGGCAGCATGCAGAGTAGACATCATGTGATCTGCGCGTGCATTTTTTTTTTTTAATTCTCTTTGCTCAAAAGTGTTTTTGAGTTTAGTATAGCGGCCTACTTTTTTTTCCTTATTTGAAATGCAGTAGAATGCGGCTTAGCGTTAGGGGTGTGGGGCGCGGGGTCGTCGCGTCGCCTCCCTCGGCTTGGACGGGGTCGGGGGCGGGGGGCGGGAGCAGCTCGGGGGGCCGGGGCGCGGCAGGGGCGCATGTAGGGTGTGCCATACGAGCGTGCGAGGCGATGCGAGCGCGCGCGGAGCGTCGCTTCTGCCTGACCCAGATGTCAGAAGTGTCGAATCGGAATGGAGCTGCCCGCCCCGCCCCGCCCCGCCCCGCCCCCTCCTGTCCTGGGGCTGTCTGCACCGCGGACGCATTGCCTGAGGGCGTCCCTTGGCGTGTTCTATGGCGGGGGTGGGGATGGGCATTGTGTTTGCATTTGCACTGCAACTGCCACGTCTGGTGCAGTCTGGTGTAAGGTCGGTCACCTTAGGCCGTCCCAGTATGCGGAGCCGGAGCACACACGGTGCAGCCCCCGCGCAAGGCTTTTAGAATACACGCCCACTCCTCACCTCACCTCCGCCCGAGTCCCTCCCTACCCCGCCACGACAACGCATTGTGCGTATCAGCCTCTGGGCTGACGGGCGGGGCGGGGCGGGGCGGGGCAGGGCGGTGTTCTGTGCGTGTAGGCCTGCGGGTCGGGTGGGGTGGGGGCTATTCAAACACCCTCTCTTTGCATCCGAAGCGTGTTGCAAAACAATAACATGCCCCTCCACCTCGGCCGGCTCACTCGCCCACTACTCCTTCGTCCCCTCGCCCAGCTCACTCGCCCACTACTTCGTCCCCCGGCCCGGCAGCCCCCCGCCGCCTCCCACAGGCGGTCGGCCCTTCCTTCCTGGCTTTGTCTCAGGCCTGCACGGTGATCGATGTCGCTAGCGATTAGGTCTACCGGTCTGGTCTAGGCTACGGTCGCCATGGCAACCGCGCGGCGAGGCGAAGCAGCGCGCGGTTTTGTTTACAGACAAAGTGGAGGCCGTGGAGGCCGGCCCGGCACGGCCTCGTGGCGCAAGCGCACTTCCGGTCCGACGCAACTTACAGTTATTGGATTTTATTTTTTTTTAAATGCGCTTAGTTAACTTTTACTGGCTCGGCGTTAAGGAGTATCCGATACAAATTTACTTGTGTAAAAGAAAAGGGGGGAGGAGTAACTAACGGGGGATGCAGAGCACGACGCGCGCACCCGCCGCGGGTCTCCTGAAAGTCGACGGGTTTATCTGGTGAAAGTTCCTGCTCCCCCGAGCCCCCTCAGTCCCGCCCCTCTTCCCGCCGCCCCGCATCGGTTTTTCTCCTCGTCTCGCTCAGCTAAATCGTTTTCAATCCGAACCTCTTCACTACTTGGTGTGCTGACTGCTGATGCACCAGCCCGCGCGCTCCTGCGCCGTGCTGCAGGGCGGTCTTCATCACGCGCGTGAGCGCGCAGCACGCGAGCGGAGGGTGGGGTGCGGGAGTGTCACCCTGTCTTCCTGCAGAGTTCTCAAACGGGCGGGTCCGGGGACCCGGAACGCGTCCGAAACCGCAGGTGCAAGTGAGATGCTTTAACCGAATAGTATCTCCCGAGGTGGCTTAGGGGCCTATTTTCTCACGAACGAAGTCCGGTATGGGACTCCTAGGACTTGCTATGTTTTTTTTGGTCCCAGAAGAAGGTCCCCTGTGAGTTTGGTCGCAATCGAAGACAAATGTTTTTCGACCAAAAATCGCAAAAACGCCAAGGCTATAGCCTTGCGATTTTTACGATTTTCGGCCGAAAATGAATGCGCTCCGAAATGACCGGGGGTTGTTCAGGGGTACTGTAACGTACCCCTGGACCAACCCCCCAGGGTCAGTTCGTCCGAAAACCCGGTTTGTCTGCGAGGAAATGCAGTACTCCTGGTAGCGTGCAATGTGTTCGGGCAGGGTGGCTTAGGGCCCGATTTCCTCGCTGTTCAAGTCCGGTATAGGACTGCTAGGACTTGCTATGTGTTTGTTGGTCCCAGGGCAGGTTACCCTGTGAGTTTGGTCGAAATCGGAGACAATTTATTTTCGACCGAAAATCGCAAAAACGCCAAGGCTATAGCCTTGCGATTTTTACGATTTTCGGCCGAAAATGAATGCGCTCCGAAATGACCGGGGGTTGTTCAGGGGTACTGTAACGTACCCCTGGACCAACCCCCCAGGGTCAGTTCGTCCGAAAACCCGGTTTGTCTGCGAGGAAATGCAGTACTCCTGGTAGCGTGCAATGTGTTCGGGCAGGGTGGCTTAGGGCCCGATTTCCTCGCTGTTCAAGTCCGGTATAGGACTGCTAGGACTTGCTATGTGTTTGTTGGTCCCAGGGCAGGTTACCCTGTGAGTTTGGTCGAAATCGGAGACAATTTATTTTCGACCGAAATTCGCAAAAACGCCAAGGCTATAGCCTTGCGATTTTTACGATTTTCGGCCGAAAATGAATGCGCTCCGAAATGACCGGGGGTTGTTCAGGGGTACTGTAACGTACCCCTGGACCAACCCCCCAGGGTCAGTTCGTCCGAAAACCCGGTTTGTCTGCGAGGAAATGCAGTACTCCTGGTAGCGTGCAATGTTCGGGCAGGGGTGGCTTAGGGCCCGATTTCCTCGCTGTTCAAGTCCGGTATAGGACTGCTAGGACTTGCTATGTGTTTGTTGGTTCCAGGGTTAGTTACCCTGTGAGTTTGGTCGAAATCGGAGACAATTTATTTTCGACCGAAATTCGCAAAAACGCCAAGGCTATAGCCTTGCGATTTTTACGATTTTCGGCCGAAAATGAATGCACTGAAATGACTGTTGTTCAGGGTACTGTAACGTACCCTGGACCAACGCCCCCAGTTCGTCCGAAAACCCGGTTTGTCTGCAGGAAAAGTACTCCTGGTAGCGTGCAATGTGTTCGGGCAGGGTGGCTAGGGGCCCGATTTCGCTGTTCAAGTCCGGTATAGGACTTGCTATGTGTTTGTTGGTCCCAGGGCAGGTTACCCTGTGAGTTTGGTCGAAATCGGAGACAATGCAGACCGAAAATCGTAAACGCCAAGGCTATAGCCTTGCGATTTTTACGATTTTCGGCCGAAAATGAATGCGGAAATGACCGGGGTTGTTCAGGGTACTGTAACGTACCCCTGGACCAACCCCAGGGTCAGTTCGTCCGAAACGGTTTGTCTGCGAGGAAATGCAGTACTTCTGGTAGCGTGCAATGTGTTCGGGCAGGGTGGCTTAGGGCCCGATTTTCGCTGTTCAAGTCCGGTATAGGACTGCTGACTGCTATGTGTTTGTTGGTCCCAGGGCAGGTTACCCTGTGAGTTTGGTCGAAATCATTTTCGACCGAAAATCGCAAAAACGCCAAGGCTATAGCCTTGCGATTTTTACGATTTTCGGCAAAATGAATGCGCTCGAAATGACCAAGTTGTCAGGGTACTGTAACGTACCCTGGACCAACCCCAGGGTCAGTTCGTCCGAAAATCTGCGAGGAAATGCAGTACTCTGGTAGCGTGCAAGGGTGGCTTAGGGATCGCTGTTCAAGTCCGGTATAGGACTGCTAGAATTGGTCCCAGGGCAGGTTACCCTGTGAGTTTTCAGGCATGCCTAGCCTTGCGACGATTTTCGGCCGAAAAGGAATGCGCTCCGAAATGACCGGGGGTTGTTCAGGGGTACTCTAACGTACCCCTGGACCAACCCCCAAGGGTCAGTTCGTCCGAAAACCCGGTTTGTCTGCGAGGAAATGCAGTACTCCTGGTAGCGTGCAATGTGTTCGGGCAGGGTGGCTTAGGGCCCGATTTCCTCGCTGTTCAAGTCCGGTATAGGACTGCTAGGACTTGCTATGTGTTTGTTGGTCCCAGGGCAGGTTACCCTGTGAGTTTGGTCGAAATCGGAGACAATTTATTTTCGACCGAAAATCGCAAAAACGCAAAGGCCTTTGCGGGCGAGGTGGCTTTCTCGTTTTGATTTCTCCCTTTTTTTCCCCTAAATATTATATTATTATTTTTGTAGATACTCTTGCACGCACCTGTCGCTGGGCTTTCTCCTTCCAGCCCGCTCCCCGGTGTACTTTCCGGCCCTAACTTTGATGGCTGCGGTCCCGCTGCCTGCACGCATTTCAATGCGCTGCGGTTCGCCTGCCCCGCCCCGCCCCGCCCCGCCCCGCCCCACCCCGCCCCTTCTTGTGGGCCCCCTCTCTGGTGGCCCCCAAACTCTGTAGGGCTTTATCCATCCGCACCACTCGAGACTAGACCGGCCCGGCCCGGCCCGCCGCGCCACTCAGGTGGTGATCCGCGTTGATGGCTGCAGTCACGAATCATTCGCGCCTCGGATTCCGGAGCAAGGGGGGGGGGGGGGGGCCTGCTGGGCCACCCTCTCCTGACCCGTGCCGACTTTTTCCAAAAATTAATAAATGTGCCGAGTCTGGCTGCTTTAAAAAAAGAAGACAGAAACACAATATTTAAGTATCTTAAAATCTTAAAGTGGTGCGGGTTAAGTTTGAGTTTTTTTTTTCTAAACTCTTACAAGGTTTAATTCGTGTGTTTTTGCTGCATATGTATATCTTGAGTCGGTAGCCGCGGTAGCTTTTCCGGACAGTGCTGCCAGCCCAGGTGCGGCCGAGGGTGAGAAGGCGCGCGCTTTACCCGTGTCTGTTTAAATGACCCAAGTTTTAGAATGAGTTTTGTTAAGCGCGGCCGCGAGCACCGACGGCTAGTGGGGGCCGCGCCACACCACGCCGCGCCACGCCAGCGCAGTGCAGTGCCTGGCAGGGCCCCGCGGGCCGGGCGGGGGCCTCGGGCGCACCCGGGAGGCCTTGATGAAATACGTCCGCCTGGAGGACAAATGGCGTGCTCCCCCGGCCAGAACAGCGGGATAGGAGGACCTTGTCTGACGGACGATTTTTTCCTTTTTCCAGGAACTGCAGGAGGAGCTCCTGCAGGACGTGCCGCACGCGGACCGGGCGCAGGTGGGCCAGCTGGTGTCGTGCTGCTTCTCGCTGCTGTCCCCCGAGGCCGCCGCCCTCGCCATCCCGGACTTCCCCGCGGCGGCGCTTCCGGCGCTGGTGAAACTCCTGGTGGGTAGGCCGCCGCCGCCGCGCGCGCGCGCCCGTGCACGCCGGGTCTGCCTACCCTGCGGTCGGCGGGCGCTTGGCATGTGGCGCGGCCGGGCGGGCCGGCGCGCGCAGCGCAGTAGTGCGTCTTGGCTCAAGGCAGCTCAAGGGCCATCGGGTGTGGCCTTTTTCAATTGCTGTGACCAATGGGCCACTGGCTGACAAAGAGGACAGTCAAGCAAATCTTCAATTTTTCTCGCTTTTATTTTACCCAACTTTTTACAAGTTTTAAGTTTGTCTCTTTTGTTTTCTTTTTCTTTTTTCATTGGACAACTTCAAGATGTTACGCGTAGCATCACCTCGCTCTCAATCGGGATCTTGATGTTGGTATGCATTTTCCTGTCCCTGTCAGGGTGAGTTCCCAGACCTGCCGCTGCACTCGCTGCTGACGCGCGCCTACCCGTACCGCAGCCTGCTCGGCCAGGAAGGGGTGCGCGCCGTGGAGGACCTGCTGGGCACGTTCCAGGTGACGGAGCCGGAGCACGCCCTGGAGCTGCGCGTGCAGGAGGCGCGCGAGGTGGCTGGCGGGCACCGCCCGGCCGCGGCCGTCACCATCGCCTACGGCGGCAGCTCCAGCACAGTGGAGGTGAGTGAGACAAGTCGCACACTTAAAGGTGCGTCGCCCACTTGAGCAGGTGAGAGAGTGAATTTCCCAGAAATGGCACACACTTGCTGCTGGAACAATGGAAATTCACACACCAACAGTTGTGCCGACACTCGCAACACCTTGTCTCCCAGTCGCACGCCGGGAATGCCGTGAGGAAGAGAGACATAAAACCTTAAATTTCTTTTGCGAGATGACGAACTTGTTGAACTCTTGCAGGTAGCGCGCGGCGCCGGCGCCGGCGGCAGTCCCCCGCCGCGGTTCGTCGACACTCCCTACCAGGCCTCGCTGCTGGCGCAGCTCATGCAGAGCCACGTGGCGGCCGACCTGTGCGTCATCGGGCCGCGGGGCTGCGGCAAGAGCGCCACGGTGCGCCAGCTGGCCGCCCTCCTCGGCTACACCATCGAACCCATCGTGCTGTTCCAGGTAGGACAGGATGGCTAGTGATTTAACGCATCAAAAGTACCCGTTCCGTGGTGGACTAAATTCCAGGACTCTGCGGCCATGTGCCCTACGACCCTAACACGATCTCTGAATTTTGTTTGTGAAGTACTTTTTGCCTGTATCTTGACTTTTTAAAACTTTTGCTGGACTCTCTTTTCCTGTCAACATTTTTCTGACTTTCACATTTTTTGACTTGAAAGACTTTTCTTCACTTAAACTTTTGTGGTGATTTTTTTTTTACTCTTTAAGCCGTTAATGAAATTTTCTATACTCTAACTTCTTTTGACCTCTTTCGGCAATTGCGATTGACTGTTTCCGTAACATTTTCGAACGAGCTTACCGAATCTCCCAGGTAATGCACCCACGCACCTGTCATGTGCTCATGAGCCCAAACCCTCTTGCCCCAGGACATGACATCTCGCGACCTGGTGCAGCAGCGCACCACGCTGCCCAACGGCGACACGGTGTGGTACGACTCGCCGCTGGTGAGCGCCGCGCTGCACGGCCACCTGGCCGTCCTGGACGGGCTGCACCGCGTGCACCCGGGCACGCTGTCCGTCATCCACAGGCTGGCGCAGGACCGAGAGCTGCAGCTGCACGACGGCCGCCGCCTGCTGCGCGACGACAGGTACTCGGACAACACCTCTCTATGTATCTCCGTGATTTGAAATTTTCCTACTGTTCTTGAATTTTTCTTTATTCTCCTTGAATGCTTCTTGAATTATCCTTGACATTTTCTTAAATTGTTTCAAATGATTGTAATTTTTTTTTTTCCTGATTTAAAAGATAATGTTTTGAAGTTTTGATGAATGTTTGTAAGTTGTGTGGTTTATAAAATATTCATAGCTGTTAATCCCTCGTCAGGTACGAGGAGCTACGCGCCAAGATGGGTTGGACCGAGGAGCAGATGTCGGCGGCCGGCGTCCAGAGGATCCACCCTTCGTTCAGGATCGTGGCGTTGGCCGAGCCCCCGTCGTCCGGTGAGCGCAGCGGAGCGGCTGATGCTTGCGCTTGCAGGCTGCAGTGGCAGCTCACGCGTGAAGTGAGTCGGCACTGATGAAACTCGTCGTTTTGCAGGGAAAGGTGGCACTCAGTGGCTCACTCCAGAAATGCTCAACTTGTTTTTGTTTCACGAAATGAGACCCCTCAGCAGCCATGAGGAGCTCTCTATCATCACTGACCTTGTAAGTTATTATTAACAGGGAAAGTAGTGTTCTTTTCCAATAGCGAATTTTTTAATATCCTTTGTGTTTTGATTAGTATGGCAAGCCCTCATATACTGTTGAAAGTGTAGTGGAGGTGGCTCATAATCTACGGGAATCGGAGGACCCTACTCTTCGAGCCATTGCTCCCTCTCTTTCAACGCGCCAACTTTTGCGCATTGCAAGAAGAATGGCTTCATTCCCATCAGATGCCTCTTATGATGCAGTGCAGAGAGCATCCTTAGCAAGGTAATTTTGATATAGGTAGAGTTGACAAAAGTACCTAAATTATATGTTATGTCTGTTAAACTGATTGTTTCAGATTTCTTCCCAACATTGCTCGTCAGTCACTAGAAAAGCTTCTTTCGTCATTAAATGTTGAGAGCAAGAAAACTTTGGATGATGATGTTTTCAGTGCAGATTGCGTAATTAATGGAGATTCTATTAAAATAGGAAATACAATTGGTAAACGTTATCCTGATACTGCTGCCAAATCAAAAGTACCAGATATCCTCTTCTATGATGTACCACAGGTATGTATGGGCAACATCCTCTTTGTTTTTGTTTTTTTTATCCATAAAGCCTTTATTTCCTATCACTGATTACTGAATTTTCTAGCATATTGTCCTCCTTGAGGCACTACTACAAGACTTTGTCCTTGGAGAACACCTATTACTTGTTGGAAATCAAGGGGTTGGAAAAAATAAGGTGGCTGACAGATTACTGCAGATATTAAATCGACCAAGAGAGTACATTCAATTGCACAGGTAACTATAAATTATTATGTAATTATTATCCCAAAAGTACATACATATTTTCATCTGGGATCACATTTTACATTTTTTTCCCTCCAGAGATACAACTGTCCAAACTCTTACATTGCAACCAACTGTAAGGGATGGAATTGTTGTGTATGATGATTCACCTTTAGTCACTGCTGTAAAGCTTGGACATGTTTTGGTAGTTGATGAAGCAGATAAAGCTCCAACACATGTCACATGCATTTTAAAGGTATTTCTTTCTAAATCTTACAAATTCCTTGTCACAATACTATACATATGCTTTTAGATGATGCAATTTTTCTTCTTGTTTTTGTAGACTTTGGTAGAGTCAGGGGAAATGATTCTGTCTGATGGAAGAAGAATTGTTCCTTCAAATGACATACGGGCATCAAGCCCATCCCCTAACATTATTCCTATTAATCCAGACTTCAGAATGATTGTTCTTGCTAATAGACCTGGTTTCCCATTTTTGGGAAACGACTTCTTTGGTTCTTTAGGTAAAAGATCCTTAGTCTGTTTTTATTTATTTAGTATACAATTAATCTTAGCTTGTTAACCTGTAAGGCTTTAATATTTTCACTAGGAGATTTATTCAGTTGTCATGCTGTGGACAATCCTAGTCCAGAATCTGAGAGAACATTGCTAAAAAGTTATGGGCCAGATGTACCTGAGGCTTTAATTGGCAAACTGGTCAAAGCTTTCGGTGAGCTGCGCAACATGGCTGACCAGGGTTTAGTAAATTATCCATATTCTACGAGGGAGGTCGTAAATATTGTAAAGCATTTGCAGGTGAGTTGTCTTGGTACTGTATTACCCAATAAAAGGAAATTACTAGCACCCATTTGAATTGCTGTTGCTGCTGCTATTTTTGGTATTATCACAGTTGTGGTGTATTTCTTTTTCCGCAGAAATTCCCTGATGAAGGTCTGGCAAATGTAGTTTCAAATGTTTTTGATTTTGATCAACATAGCAAAGAAACTTTGGAAACCTTAGTTAATGTTCTTCACAAACATGGCATTCCTGTTGGTGCAAAGCCAACAAATGTGTCCTTGGCCACAGAGTAAGACATATTTTTTCAAACTGATGCTGTACATTGATATTTACATACTGTACTGGTACATTTTTCTGTCTCCCAATTTATATTAAACTGTAAATTACCTTGAACTACATATCTTATTTGATTGTCAGGTTACCCCTTCCTCCTCTGAAACAAGTGGCGCAGTGGCTGGTAATCCAAACACAAACTTCATCCCTTGGAGTTGAAGAGAGACTTTTAAAGTCAAGAAGGCCTGTATTAGTGCCACATGAAATCTTTAATGTTGACAAAGTGGAAGCACGTTCAACATACTTCAGTGAAATGCAGAGTTATTGGACATTGCCAATCAATGACTCTACAATTATCTCTGGGTTAGCTGTCACGAAAGGTTCATATTATACTTTTGGTTTTGCACATCAACAAAGCAACAAAATAACATTTTTAATACAATAGTATTCTTCTATCAGGACCTAACTTTGCTGAGGATCTTATTCATGTGGCTACTGTGAATCCCTTAGGGGTGTTGACTATGTCTCCATATAAGGACAAGGCACTGTATTTGTCAATGCAGGGACTTCTGGGCTCTAATCGATTTTCACGATCGCAAGTGACTTTAGCTGCATTAGATCACAGCAAAAGAGGCTCTATTCTTGTGCACGAGGAATCGGTAAGTCTACTAAGTCTTGGATATATTATTATCTGTAGTTTCTTCCTAAACAAATGCGTTTTTCCTCATTCCATCTATTATTTTTTAGTCAAACAGTTTAGTTCTATTGGACACGGAAAAGAAACTAGCAAGTATTATACCAGTCGCTTCTTTGCTGGAACAAGCTACTGAGAAGATTTCTCAGCGGTTTGGTGGAGCAAAAGACCAGTCTTCTTGGAAAATGGTTCCTATACATGGCTCAAATAATGTGGTAAGTTGCCCTGATTTCAGTCAATATAAAACATTGAAATTTCAGATGTGTGTAAAGTTTCTTTGCCTCTAGATTTTATTTGAAAAAGGTGGATCTAAGATTGATCTAATAAATATTGATGATATGACTGCATATTCATTGTCTGTCCCATTTGACATTTTTAGTCTCCACGTTGTTGGAAGTGACACTTGGCTGTTAAGTGACTCTGACCAAAGGTAAGTGGATTTATCTGAAGTTAAAATAGTAGGAAGCACCTATCTTACTATGTATCAGTATGAGTCTCTTGTCTTGGCGGCTAACAATATGAAGGTTGTTCTCTTCCCCTTCAGGCGATATTCATTGAAGAAACAGAACATGAATGATAATTGTCCAAATGTTTTAAGGATAATGTATCAGGAAGGATCAGACTCTGATTTAACACCAATTGGTTCTGTCATACAAACTGATTTAACTGGTTTGGGGTCCAAAGCTTTGTCTGAAGCCCTAGGCCAAAATATGAGTGCTCCAAACCGCTTCTTATCTACATCTAAAAGTTTGGCCACAGTTGTTGTGGGGTTTCCAGACTTGGATCACTCTGCTACTGATGTTTATGCGTGGAAGAGAGAACATGGCGTCTCCTCTAAATCCACTGCAATTGTTATGTCTGATATAGGACAGGTCAGTTTGTTTTTTAAATGTTAACTGATTAAGTATTTAAATATTTTTGCAGGAACTTTTGTTGAGATTTTAAATGATTGTTTCAATTTATACAGATAGTTCGACCAATTAGAGTTGGTGAAGTTCCTACTACTATTAACCAGCAAAATGATGAAGGATTAGCTGGTTATCTTGAAGTTGTCGATGTTGTCAACCACAAAATGAGATTTGTCCCAGTTCCCGAGTCAGTCCAAAACTTAAATATCCTAATGTCATTATTGTTCTTTAAATTTCATTAAATATTTGTTTTTTGTTGTAGACCAAAGGTCAGTTCAGCAGCCTCAGCATATGTTTATGCTAGTTCACAGCAGCCAATTCTTATAGCTGAGAGGAGCAACAGTGGTCTGGTAACTGTTGATAAAGGAGGGTGTGTTCGTCTGTGGGAGACAGGTTTAGCTCAACTGGAGCGGAGTTTGGATGAGTGGCAGAAAATGCTTGGAACTGGTATGTTTGAAATTTCATTAATTAATTTCATTTGATTTTAATAAATCAAACAGTTCAGCTTTTATGTTTTCCTGTCGCAAGTGCAGTAATTCAGACTTTTTCCCCAGGGAGAGATGATTTGCAGTTAACTGTTGATCGATACAGTGGTCTTGACGTATCAAGCCCGAAACATGGTAAAGTAGACAAGAACAATGACCCTCATGTGGGGGGAAATACGTGGGCAGGTGGCACTGGTGGTCGAGATACTGCTGGTCTTGGTGGAAAGGGGGGACCCTACCGCCTTGATGCTGGTCATAAAGTTCACCAGGTTGAAATTTGATTCAATGATTATTAAATCTGCTGTGTATATGTCATACCAATCTCTAATGTGTGTGAATATTTTCAGCTAAGTGATGCTGAAAAAGAGGCTATTCCAGAGCATGTGAGAAAAGCAGCACGGGAAATGGGTCAGAGAGCTTTCCAGCAAAGACTTGAAGAAATCCAAATGAGTCCTTATGATGCCAAATTGTATGAACAGTTTTATCAGGGTGTAAGCAAACAGGTATTGAATCGATGCATCCTCTTGTAGACCCTTTTATTTGATGTTTCAGTTCATCAGACATTTAAAATTTTCTTTCTAGATTCAATCGTTGAGAGTTGTTTTAAGTAGTCTTCAGGCAAAGTCGAAGGAGAGACAGTGGTTGAGGCACCAAACCAGTGGAGAACTTGATGACACCAAACTAATTGAAGGTAAGAAGGTGGGAGGGGTATTCCATTCCACATTTCTGAATTTAAATATCAATATACTTGTAATATACATGAGTGCAATTTATTTCTGTCGCTAGGTTTAACTGGGGAGAAAACAATTTACAGGCGGCGTGCTGAGGCTGAACCTGAACTAGGTGCTCCACAAATGAAACCTAAGAGGTTGCGTCTCGTGGTTGATGTTTCAGGCAGCATGTACAGGTAAATAGAGTAGCATAATAAGTTGGTCATCTTTATTGAATTATGCTCTCACTTTTTAAAACTGTATCCCTTTTGGCTAGGTTCAATGGCTATGATGGTCGTCTTGATAGAGAAATGGAAGCAATGGTATTAGTAATGGAAGCATTTCAGGGTCATGGAGATAAAATTCTTTATGACATACATGGTCATTCTGGTGAGGGCTACGGGATTGAATTTGTTGACTCTTTGAATCCACCAAAAGATAACAAAGAGCGTTTAGATGTTATAAAAGTAAGAGCTAGTGTGGTATTTTATCTGATTATGAAATTTTTAGTATTCTACAGACTATACATGCTTTACTTTGTTTTGTTATTTAGACCATGCATGCACATGCTCAGTTCTGTATTTCCGGGGATCACACACTAGCTGCTACTAAAACTGCCATTAGTAGCCTTGCTCAAGAAGATTGTGATGAAGCAATAGTTGTGATACTCTCAGATGCTAATCTAGAGCGGTATGGTATTCCTCCCAAGAGATTTGCCTTGGCCTTGACAGAAGAAAGTAAAGTGAATGCATATGCAATTTTTATCGGGTCTTTAGGTGACCAGGCCGTGAGGTAGGTAGTCTTTTCCTTTTGAATTTATGTATCAAAACACTTCTTAATGTTTGGGTTTGAGCAGTATCTGATCTGGTTCTACATCTTTAATTGCAGATTAACCAAGCAAATGCCAGCTGGAAGAGCATTTGTTTGTATGGATTTAAAAGATATTCCTCTAATCCTTCAGCAGATTTTCACTGCCTCCATGTTGTGCACAGATTAATTAAGAGCCCCCAAGAAAAAAAAACTGTACCTGAGTCTAATGCAAAAGGTTACCTGTTTAGAATAGTGTAAATAAAATAACAATGTATGTCATTAACAAATTTCCTTTCATTGTTTTAAAAGCTGCTATTTGTCCTTGTTAATCATATTTATTTTCATATCAATTTGTAAAATTAAGAACATGCTGGCATGATGAAAATGAAATGTTTTTTATTTGTCCAAAATCCTTATGTATAAAAAGAAAAATTAGAAATATTGTTACAATTGAATGTTCTGATATTAAAATATATGAATATAAAAATGCTTTAAATTCATACCCCTGCAGTCGGTTGCACTGTTTTTTTTTCCTCAGGTGTTACCCTTTGCTTCAGTGCTGTAGTAAATGGTGAGTAACATCTTAATTTGGGATCATCTTATCTTCTCTTACCTTACCTATTTTGAAACCTTCTGAAACACACTGATTTCATGCTATCTTTGTTTGTTTGTTTTTCAGGATGCTGATTTCTTTGACGGGCCTTCACTACTGCAAGCCTTCTGATTCTTTCGGTCCTTTGGGTTAGGATTTTTTGAGCTGCTTGTGATCCCCACAGCACCTGGTGTGTATTTCTCATTTCACTTAACTTCATTATATATTTTGTTTGAATGCTAGTGCCCCTATAAGATAAAAGTTAACTTGGATGTCAATTTGCAAAGGACATGGA
The DNA here is from genome assembly GCA_033675135.1 of Frankliniella intonsa. Taxonomy (NCBI): domain Eukaryota; kingdom Metazoa; phylum Arthropoda; class Insecta; order Thysanoptera; family Thripidae; genus Frankliniella; species Frankliniella intonsa. Next base: position 6,889,881 of record CM066247.1, on the reverse strand, counting down.
TTACCTTCTTTTGATTGCTGAATATATTTTGATTTCAAATTGAAATGCCATAGCAAGTAGTAAAATTTTGGCACGTTATCACTTGTACCTGCCGTACTACATAAAAAAGGGATTGGATAATAGCTGTTTAATTTTTTTATTTTGTGTCTTTCTAAATAAATCAACCGAGTTGTGATGAAATGATACTCTTCACTTTTCTTTTATTTTGCTTCTCTTTCAGATTCTACAGAAAGAGTATTTGAGGGAAAATCCACTTGCTTACTCGAGCTCCCTAGTTAGTGTCTCACCTCCACCAGGATATGAATCTCGATGAATCTGTACCTTCTCTGGTAAGTTTACATTAGTATAGCGTAAAATAATTTCATTAGTCTACTGTGTTTTCTTCTCACACATGTCTTTATATATTAGTTGCTCTTGATTTTACAGTGTGAATCCAAACGGGAAACCCAATTGCTTCTTCAATGGCGAAGTGGGGTGTTTATCTCCTCGGACCGTCGGATCAAGACCACAGTTCAGTGGGGCTGTTTGCAGTGTCTGCTGTGATCATGCTGTTCATATGAAGGTGAGCAATGTTCAGAGTTTACGCATTGATTTTGGAAATAAATTTGAGAAGCAAGACACGACAAGTACTTTGATTTGCACCCACCATAAAGTAATATTTTGAGGCATCTTTGTTTTTAATTGGCTATTCCCTTAGCAAAGAGTGAAATGTCTAAGCTTGCTGCTGTTCCTCTGCTAACTAGAGCAAAGTTGAAATTCACTCAACTTCATTATATATTTTGTTTGAATGCTAGTACCCCTATAAGATAAAAGTTAACTTGGATGTCAATTTGCAAATGACATGGATAACCTTCTTTTGATTGCTGAACATATTTTGATTTCAAATTGAAATGCCATAGCAAGTTGTAAAATTTTGGTATGTTATCACCTGTACCTGCCATACTAACTGAAAGAGGGATTGTGGAAAAGCTGTTTTATTTTTGCATTTTGTGTCTTTCTAAATAAATCAAGCGAGTTGTGATGAAATGATACTGTTTTCTTGAGCTGCTTCTGATACATATTTGTTTTTGCAGGTGACAAGACAAAGATGCACCAAATGTGAAGGCGTTGAAGACTCTTCAAATCAAGAAACCAACTCAAGACAGGATCCTCAGCATGAAAGAATGAACTTACTTTGAACTTGCTTTGTATTTCGAATTACTTGAAACCGAATTTCTGGTATGTGATCATGAGTTATTTCATTTGAAGGAGAGAATAGTCACAGTGAAACGCATTTTGTTCTTCTTCCAATAAAATTTCTTTTTCTTTGTTGTTGCGCTTCCACTGCTACAAGTCCCAAGCTCAGCTGCTGCGCACATGAAGGCACAGCAGCTAAGCTTAGGACACAAAGCATCAGAGAAGCGACAACAAAATAATTTTTTTCCTCCTTGGTTGACGGCTTTGGCCTTCCTTCATCGAGCGACTCAATTGTCCTCACAAATCCTTGTCCTGGTACAGATACTTGCCTCTCTGAGAGAGAGAGAGAGAGGGGGGAGGGAAATAGTAAGAGAAAGCGCAAAGCGCGAGAGGAGGGGGGAGGGATGGTAAATAGTAAGAGAAAGCGCAAAGCGCGAGAGGAGGGGGAGGGAGGGAAATAGTAAGAGCAGCGCAAAGCGCGAGAGGAGGAGGGAATTTAGAGAGCGGCGCAGAGGGTTGCGTGGGAGGGTGGGGACAAACTAATACTTACGCGCACTCGTTATCGCTTGAATGATTTTCTGTCGTTCTAAATAAAGCAAGTGAGTTGTGAAGAAATGTTTTCGTGTTATTTTTGTTGTTTTTGTTTTTGTTTTTTTGTCACATCACATCACATCACAACAACAAAAACAACAACAAAAACAACAACAAAACAACAAATAACAAAACAACAACAAAAACAACAAATAAAACAACAACAACAACAACAAAACAACAACAAACAACAACAACAACAACAAAACAACAACAAAAACAACAACAAAACAACAACAAAAAACAACAACAAAAACAACAACAAAAACAACAACAAAAACAACAACAAAAACAACAACAAACAACAACAAGAACAACAACAAAACAACAACAAAACAACAACAAAACAACAACAAAAACAACAAAAACAACAATAAAAACAACAACAACAAAAACAACAACAACAAAACAACAACAAAAACAACAACAAAAACAACAACAAAAACAACAACAAAATTTGTCACATTACATCACAACAACAAAAACAACAACAAAAACAACAACAACAACAACAAAACAACAACAAAACAACAACAAAACAACAACAAAAACAACAACAAAACAACAACAAAAAAACAACAACAAAAACAACAACAAAAACAACAACAACAAAACAACAACAAAACAACAACAACAAAAACAACAACAACAAAAAACAACAACAAAAAACAACAACAAAACAACAACAACAAAAAACAACAAAACAACAACAAAAACAACAACAAAACAACAACAAAAACAACAACAAAACAACAACAAAAACAACAACAAAAACAACAACAAAACAACAACAAACAACAACAAAAACAACAAAAACAAACAACAAACAACAATAACACGAAAACATTTCTTCACAACTCACTTGCTTTATTTAGAAAGACAGAAAATGAAAAAGTAAAAAAGCTATCATATCAGCATATATCACGCTCTGCGCTCACTTACTATTTACCGCTCTGCGCTCACTCTTACTATTTACCGCCCTCCTCCTCTCCCCCCTCTCTCTCCCCCTCGCGCGCTCTGCGCTCACTCTTACTATTTACCGCCCCTCCCTCTCCCCTCTCTCTCTTCCCCCTCGCGCGCTCTGCGCTCACTCTTACTATTTACCGCCCCTCCCCTCTCCCCCCTCTCTCTCTCTCTCAGAGAGGCAAGTATCTGTACCAGGACAAGGATTTGTGAGGACAATTTAGTCGCTCGATGAAGGAAGGCCAAAGCCGTCAACCAAGGAGGAAAAAAATTGTTTTGTTGTCGCTTCTCTGATGCTTTGTATCCTAAGCTCAGCTGCTGTACCTTCATGTGCGCAGCAGCTGAGCTTGGGACTTGTAGCAGTGGAAGCGCAACAACAAAGAAAAAGAAATTTTATTGGAAGAAGAACAAAATGCGTTTGACTGTGACTATTCTCTCCTACAAATGAAATAACTCATGATCACATACCAAGATTCGGTTTCAAGTAATTCCAAATACAAAACAAGTTCAAAGTAAGTTCATTCTTTCATGCTGAGGATCCTGTCTTGAATTGGTTTCTTGATTTGAAGAGTCTTGAACGCCTTCACATTTGGTGCATCTCTGTCTTGTCACCTGCAAAAACAAATATGTATCATAAGCAGCTCAAGAAAACAGTATCATTTCTTCACAACTCACTTGCTTTATTTAGAAAGACACAAAATGAAAAAATAAAACAGCTATTCTACAATGCAATATTACTTTATGGTGGGTGCAAATCAAAATACTTGTCTTGTCTTGCTTCTCAAATTTATTTCCAAAATCAATGCGTAAGATCTGAACATTGCTCACCTTCAAATCAACAGCATGATCACAGCAGACACTGCAAACAGCCCCACTGAACTGCGGTCTCGATCCGACGGTCCAAGGAGATAAACACCCTACTTCGCCATTGAAGAAGCAATTGGGATTCCCGTTTGGATTCACACTGTAAAATCAAGAGCAACAAATATATAAAGACATGTGTGAAAAGAAGAAAACACAGTAGACTATTGAAATTATTTTACGCTATCTATACTAATGTATGTAATGGTCCAGGGGTACGTTAGAGTACCCCTGAACAACCCCCGGTCATTTCGGAGCGTATTCATTTTCGGCCGAAAATCGTAAAAATCGCAAGGCTATAGCCTTGGCGTTTTTGCGAATTTCGGTCGAAAATAAATTGTCTCCGATTTCGACCAAACTCACAGGGTAACCACCCCAGGGACCAACAAACACATAGCAAGTCCTAGGAGTCCTATACCGGACTTGGTCAGCGAGGAAATCGGGCCCTAAGCCACCCTGCCCGAACACATTGCACGCTACCAGGAGTACTGCATTTCCTCGCAGACAAACCGGGTTTTCGGACGAACTGACCCTTGGGGGTTGGTCCAGGGGTACGTTAGCGTACCTCTGAACAACCCCCGGTCATTTCGGAGCGTATTCATTTTCGGCCAAAAATCGTAAAAATCGCAAGGCTATAGCCTTTGCGTTTTTGCGATTTTCGGTCGGAAAAGTATTGTCTCCGATTTCGACCAAACTCACAGGTTACCTTCATCTAGGACCAAAAGACACATAGCAAGTCCTAGGAGTCCTATTCCGGACTTGGTCAGCGAGGAAATCGGGCCCTAAGCCACCCTGCCCGAACACATTGCACGCTACCAGGAGTACTGCATTTCCTCGCAGACACACCGGGCTTTCGGACGAACTGACCCTTGGGGGTTGGTCCAGGGGTACGTTAGAGTACCCCTGAACAACCCCGGTCATTTCGGAGCGTATTCATTTTCGGCCGAAAATCGTAAAAATCGCAAGGCTATAGCCTTGGCGTTTTTGCGATTTTCGGTCGGAAAATAATTGTCTCCGATTTCGACCAAACTCACAGGTTACCTTCATCTGGGACCAAAAAACACATAGCAAGTCCTAGGAGTCCTATTCCGGACTTGGTCAGCGAGGAAATCGGCCCCTAAGCCACCCTGCCCGAACACATTGCACGCTACCAGGAGTACTGCATTTCCTCGCAGACAAACCGGGTTTTCGGACGAACTGACCCTTGGGGGTTGGTCCAGAGGTACGTTAGAGTACCCCTGAACAACCCCCGGTCATTTCGGAGCGTATTCATTTTCGGCCGAAAATCGTAAAAATCGCAAGGCTATAGCCTTGGCGTTTTTGCGATTTTCGGTCGGAAAATAATTGTCTCCGATTTCGACCAAACTCACAGGTTACCTTCATCTGGGACCAAAAAACACATAGCAAGTCCTAGGAGTCCTATTCCGGACTTGGTCAGCGAGGAAATCGGGCCCTAAGCCACCCTGCCCGAACACATTGCACGCTACCAGGAGTACTGCATTTCCTCGCAGACAAATCGGGTTTTCGGACGAACTGACCCTTGGGGGTTGGTCCAGGGGTACGTTAGAGTACCCCTGAACAACCCCCGGTCATTTCGGAGCGTATTCATTTTCGGCCAAAAATCGTAAAAATCGCAAGGCTATAGCCTTTGCGTTTTTGAGATTTTCGGTCGGAAAATAATTGTCTCCGATTTCGACCAAACTCACAGGTTACCTTCATCTGGGACCAAAAAACACATAGCAAGTCCTAGGAGTCCTATTCCGGACTTGGTCAGCGAGGAAATCGGGCCCTAAGCCACCCTGCCCGAACACATTGCACGCTACCAGGAGTACTGCATTTCCTCGCAGACAAACCGGGTTTTCGGACGAACTGACCCTTGGGGGTTGGTCCAGGGGTACGTTAGAGTACCCTGAACAACCCCGGTCATTTCGGAGCGTATTCATTTTCGGCCGAAAATCGTAAAAATCGCAAGGCTATAGCCTTGGCGTTTTTGCGATTTTCGGTCGGAAAATAATTGTCTCCGATTTCGACCAAACTCACAGGTTACCTTCATCTGGGACCAAAAAACATAGCAAGTCCTAGGAGTCCTATTCCGGACTTGGTCAGCGAGGAAATCGGGCCCTAAGCCACCCTGCCCGAACACATTGCACGCTACCAGGAGTACTGCATTTCCTCGCAGACAAACCGGGTTTTCGGACGAACTGACCCTTGGGTTGGTCCAGGGTACGTTAGAGTACCCTGAACAACCCCGGTCATTTCGGAGCGTATTCATTTTCGGCCGAAAATCGTAAAAATCGCAAGGCTATAGCCTTTGCGTTTTTGAGATTTTCGGTCGGAAAATAATTGTCTCCGATTTCGACCAAACTCACAGGTTACCTTCATCTAGGACCAAAAGACACATAGCAAGTCCTAGGAGTCCTATTCCGGACTTGGTCAGCGAGGAAATCGGGCCCTAAGCCACCCTGCCCGAACACATTGCACGCTACCAGGAGTACTGCATTTCCTCGCAGACACACCGGGCTTTCGGACGAACTGACCCTTGGGGGTTGGTCCAGGGGTACGTTAGCGTACCCCTGAACAACCCCCGGTCATTTCGGAGCGTATTCATTTTCGGCCAAAAATCGTAAAAATCGCAAGGCTATAGCCTTTGCGTTTTTGCGATTTTCGGTCGGAAAATAATTGTCTCCGATTTCGACCAAACTCACAGGTTACCTTCATCTGGGACCAAAAAACACATAGCAAGTCCTAGGAGTCCTATTCCGGACTTGGTCAGCGAGGAAATCGGGCCCTAAGCCACCCTGCCCGAACACATTGCACGCTACCAGGAGTACTGCATTCCTCGCAGACAAACCGGGTTTCCGGACGAACTGACCCTTGGGGGTTGGTCCAGGGGTACGTTAGAGTACACCTGAACAACCCCCGGTCATTTCGGAGCGTATTCATTTTCGGCCGAAAATCGTAAAAATCGCAAGGCTATAGCCTTTGCGTTTTTGCGATTTTCGGTCGGAAAATAATTGTCTCCGATTTCGACCAAACTCACAGATTACCTTCATCTGGGACCAAAAAACACATAGCAAGTCCTAGGAGTCCTATTCCGGACTTGGTCAGCGAGGAAATCGGGCCCTAAGCCACCCTGCCCGAACACATTGCACGCTACCAGGAGTACTGCATTTCCTCGCAGACAAACCGGGTTTTCGGACGAACTGACCCTTGGGGGTTGGTCCAGGGGTACGTTAGAGTACCCCTGAACAACCCCCGGTCATTTCGGAGCGTATTCATTTTCGGCCGAAAATCGTAAAAATCGCAAGGCTATAGCCTTTGCGTTTTTGCGATTTTCGGTCGGAAAATAATTGTCTCCGATTTCGACCAAACTCACAGATTACCTTCATCTGGGACCAACAAACACATAGCAAGTCCTAGGAGTCCTATTCCGGACTTGGTCAGCGAGGAAATCGGGCCCTAAGCCACCCTGCCCGAACACATTGCACGCTACCAGGAGTACTGCATTTCCTCGCAGACAAACCGGGTTTTCGGACGAACTGACCCTTGGGGGTTGGTCCAGGGGTACGTTAGAGTACCCCTGAACAACCCCCGGTCATTTCGGAGCGTATTCATTTTCGGCCGAAAATCGTAAAAATCGCAAGGCTATAGCCTTTGCGTTTTTGCGATTTTCGGTCGGAAAATAATTGTCTCCGATTTCGACCAAACTAACAGGTTACCTTCATCTGGGACCAAAAAACACATAGCAAGTCCTAGGAGTCCTATTCCGGACTTGGTCAGCGAGGAAATCGGGCCCTAAGCCACCCTGCCCGAACACATTGCACGCTACCAGGAGTACTGCATTTCCTCGCAGACAAACCGGGTTTCGGACGAACTGACCCTTGGGGGTTGGTCCAGGGGTACGTTAGAGTACCCCTGAACAACCCCCGGTCATTTCGGAGCGTATTCATTTTCGGCCGAAAATCGTAAAAATCGCAAGGCTATAGCCTTTGCGTTTTTGCGATTTTCGGTCGGAAAATAATTGTCTCCGATTTCGACCAAACTCACAGATTACCTTCATCTGGGACCAACAAACACATAGCAAGTCCTAGGAGTCCTATTCCGGACTTGGTCAGCGAGGAAATCGGGCCCTAAGCCACCCTGCCCGAACACATTGCAAGCTACCAGGAGTACTGCATTTCCTCGCAGACAAACCGGGTTTCCGGACGAACTGACCCTTGGGGGTTGGTCCAGGAGTTACGCTAGAGTACACCTGAACAACCCCCGGTCATTTCGGAGCGTATTCATTTTCGGCCGAAAATCGTAAAAATCGCAAGGCTATAGCCTTTGCGTTTTAGCAATTTTCGGTCGGAAAATAATTGTCTCCTATTTCGACCAAACTCACAGATTACCTTCATCTGGGACCAAAACACATAGCAAGTCCTAGGAGTCCTATTCCGGACTTGGTCAGCGAGGAAATCGGTCCCTAAGCTACCCTACCCGTACACATTGCACGCTACCAGGAGTACTGCATTTCCTCGCAGACAAACCGGGTTTTCGGACGAACTGACCCTTGGGGTTGGTCCAGGGTACGTTAGAGTACCCTGAACAACCCCCGGTCATTTCGGAGCGTATTCATTTTCGGCCAAAAATCGTAAAAATCGCAAGGCTATAGCCTTTGCGTTTTTGCGATTTTCGGTCGAAAATAAATTGTCTCCGATTTCGACCAAACTCACAGATTACCTTCATCTGGGACCAAAAAAAAACATAGCAAGTCCTAGGAGTCCTATTCCGGACTTGGTCAGCGAGGAAATCGGGCCCTAAGCCACCCTGCCCGAACACATTGCACGCTACCAGGAGTACTGCATTTCCTCGCAGACAAACCGGGTTTTCGGACGAACTGACCCTTGGGGGTTGGTCCAGGGGTACGTTAGAGTACCCCTGAACAACCCCCGGTCATTTCGGAGCGTATTCATTTTCGGCCGAAAATCGTAAAAATCGCAAGGCTATAGCCTTTGCGTTTTTGCGATTTTCGGTCGAAAATAAATTGTCTCCGATTTCGACCAAACTCACAGATTACCTTCATCTGGGACCAAAAAACACATAGCAAGTCCTAGGAGTCCTATTCCGGACTTGGTCAGCGAGGAAATCGGGCCCTAAGCCACCCTGCCCGAACACATTGCACGCTACCAGGAGTACTGCATTTCCTCGCAGACAAATCGGGTTTTCGGACGAACTGACCCTTGGGGGTTGGTCCAGGGTACGTTAGAGTACCCTGAACAACCCCCGGTCATTTCGAGCGTATTCATTTTCGGCCGAAAATCGTAAAAATCGCAAGGCTATAGCCTTTGCGTTTTTGCGATTTTCGGTCGGTAAATAATTGTCTCCGATTTCGACCAAACTCACAGATTACCTTCATCTGGGACCAACAAACACATAGCAAGTCCTAGGAGTTCTATTCCGGACTTGGTCAGCGAGGAAATCGGGCCCTAAGCCACCCTGCCCGAACACATTGCACGCTACCAGGAGTACTGCATTTCCTCGCAGACAAACCGGGTTTTCGGACGAACTGACCCTTGGGGGTTGGTTCAGGGGTACGTTAGAGTACCCCTAAACAACCCCTGGTCATTTTGGAGCGTATTCATTTTCGGCCAAAAATCGTAAAAATCGCAAGGCTATAGCCTTTGCGTTTTTGAGATTTTCGGTCGGAAAATAATTGTCTCCGATTTCGACCAAACTCACAGGTTACCTTCATCTGGGACCAAAAAACACATAGCAAGTCCTAGGAGTCCTATTCCGGACTTGGTCAGCGAGGAAATCGGGCCCTAAGCCACCCTGCCCGAACACATTGCACGCTACCAGGAGTACTGCATTTCCTCGCAGACAAACGGGGTTTCGGACGAACTGACCCTTGGGGGTTGGTCCAGGGGTACGTTAGAGTACCCCTGAACAACCCCCGGTCATTTCGGAGCGTATTCATTTTCGGCCGAAAATCGTAAAAATCGCAAGGCTATAGCCTTTGCGTTTTTGCGATTTTCGGTCGAAAATAAATTGTCTCCGATTTCGACCAAACTCACAGATTACCTTCATCTGGGACCAAAAAACACATAGCAAGTCCTAGGAGTCCTATTCCGGACTTGGTCAGCGAGGAAATCGGGCCCTAAGCCACCCTGCCCGAACACATTGCACGCTACCAGGAGTACTGCATTTCCTCGCAGTCAAACCGGGTTGTCGGACGAACTGACCCTTGGGGGTTGGTCCAGGGGTACGTTAGAGTACCCCTGAACAACCCCCGGTCATTTCGGAGCGTATTCATTTTCGGCCAAAAATCGTAAAAATCGCAAGGCTATAGCCTTTGCGTTTTTGAGATTTTCGGTCGGAAAATAATTGTCTCCGATTTCGACCAAACTAACAGGTTACCTTCATCTGGGACCAAAAACACATCGCAAGTCCTAGGAGTCCTATTCCGGACTTGGTCAGCGAGGAAATCGGGCCCTAAGCCACCCTGCCCGAACACATTGCACGCTACCAGGAGTACTGCATTTCCTCGCAGACAAACCGGGTTTCGGACGAACTGACCCTTGGGGGTTGGTCCAGGGGTACGTTAGAGTACCCCTGAACAACTCCAGTCATTTCGGAGCGTATTCATTTTCGGCCGAAAATCGTAAAAATCGCAAGGCTATAGCCTTTGCGTTTTTGAGATTTTCGGTCGGAAAATAATTGTCTCCGATTTCGACCAAACTCACAGATTACCTTCATCTGGGACCAACAAACACATAGCAAGTCCTAGGAGTCCTATTCCGGACTTGGTCAGCGAGGAAATCGGGCCCTAAGCCACCCTGCCCGAACACATTGCACGCTACCAGGAGTACTGCATTTCCTCGCAGACAAACCGGGTTTTCGGACGAACTGACCCTTGGGGGTTGGTCCAGGGGTACGTTAGAGTACCCCTGAACAACCCCCGGTCATTTCGGAGCGTATTCATTTTCGGCCGAAAATCGTAAAAATCGCAAGGCTATAGCCTTTGCGTTTTTGCGATTTTCGGTCGGAAAATAATTGTCTCCGATTTCGACCAAACTCACAGGTTACCTTCATCTGGGACCAAAAGACACATAGCAAGTCCTAGGAGTCCTATTCCGGACTTGGTCAGCGAGGAAATCGGGCCCTAAGCCACCCTGCCCGAACACATTGCACGCTACCAGGAGTACTGCATTTCCTCGCAGACAAACCGGGTTTTCGGACGAACTGACCCTTGGGGGTTGGTCCAGGGGTACGTTAGAGTACCCCTGAACAACCCCCGGTCATTTCGGAGCGTATTCATTTTCGGCCGAAAATCGTAAAAATCGCAAGGCTATAGCCTTTGCGTTTTTGCGATTTTCGGTCGGAAAATAATTGTCTCCGATTTCGACCAAACTCACAGGTTACCTTCATCTGGGACCAAAAAACACATAGCAAGTCCTAGGAGTCCTATTCCGGACTTGGTCAGCGAGGAAATCGGGCCCTAAGCCACCCTGCCCGAACACATTGCACGCTACCAGGAGTACTGCATTTCCTCGCAGACACACCGGGCTTTCGGACGAACTGACCCTTGGGGGTTGGTCCAGGGGTACGTTAGAGTACCCCTGAACAACCCCCAGTCATTTCGGAGCGTATGCATTTTCGGCCGATAATCGTAAAAATCACAAGGCTATAGCCTTTGCGTTTTTGCGATTTTCGGTCGGAAAAGTATTGTCTCCGATTTCGACCAAACTCACAGGTTACCTTCATCTGGGACCAAAAAACACATAGCAAGTCCTAGGAGTCCTATTCCGGACTTGGTCAGCGAGGAAATCGGGCCCTAAGCCACCCTGCCCGAACACATTGCACGCTACCAGGAGTACTGCATTTCCTCGCAGACAAACCGGGTTTTCGGACGAACTGACCCTTGGGGGTTGGTCCAGGGGTACGTTAGAGTACCCCTGAACAACCCCCGGTCATTTCAGAGCGTATTCCTTTTCGGCCGAAAATCGTAAAAATCGCAAGGCTATAGCCTTTGCGTTTTGCGAATTTCGGTCGGAAAATAATTGTCTCCGATTTCGACCAAACTCACAGGTTACCTTCATCTAGGACCAAAAAACACATAGCAAGTCCTAGGAGTCCTATTCCGGACTTGGTCAGCGAGGAAATCGGGCCCTAAGCCACCCTGCCCGAACACATTGCACGCTACCAGGAGTACTGCATTTCCTCGCAGACACACCGGGCTTTCGGACGAACTGACCCTTGGGGGTTGGTCCAGGGGTACGTTAGAGTACCCCTGAACAGCCCCCCGGTCATTTCGGAGCGTATTCATTTTCGGCCAAAAATCGTAAAAATCGCAAGGCTATAGCCTTTGCGTTTTTGAGATTTTCGGTCGGAAAATAATTGTCTCCGATTTCGACCAAACTAACAGGGTAACCACCCCAGGGACCAACAAACACATAGCAAGTCCTAGGAGTCCTATTCCGGACTTGGTCAGCGAGGAAATCGGGCCCTAAGCCACCCTGCCCGAACACATTGCACGCTACCAGGAGTACTGCATTCCTCGCAGACAAACCGGGTTTCCGGACGAACTGACCCTTGGGGGTTGGTCCAGGGGTACGTTAGAGTACCCCTGAACAACCCCCGGTCATTTCGGAGCGTATTCATTTTCGGCCGAAAATCGTAAAAATCGCAAGGCTATAGCCTTTGCGTTTTTGCGATTTTCGGTCGAAAATAAATTGTCTCCGATTTCGACCAAACTCACAGGTTACCTTCATCTGGGACCAAAAACACATAGCAAGTCCTAGGAGTCCTATTCCGGACTTGGTCAGCGAGGAAATCGGGCCCTAAGCCACCCTGCCCGAACACATTGCACGCTACCAGGAGTACTGCATTTCCTCGCAGACAAACCGGGCTTTCGGACGAACTGACCCTTGGGGGTTGGTCCAGGGGTACGCTAGAGTACCCCTGAACAACCCCCGGTCATTTCGGAGCGTATTCATTTTCGGCCGAAAATCGTAAAAATCGCAAGGCTATAGCCTTGGCGTTTTTGCGATTTTCGGTCGGAAAATAATTGTCTCCGATTTCGACCAAACTCACAGGTTACCTTCATCTGGGACCAAAAACACATATCAAGTCCTAGGAGTCCTATTCCGGACTTGGTCAGCGAGGAAATCGGGCCCTAAGCCACCCTGCCCGAACACATTGCACGCTACCAGGAGTACTGCATTTCCTCGCAGACAAACCGGGTTTTCGGACGAACTGACCCTTGGGGGTTGGTCCAGGTTTACGCTAAAGTACCCCTGAACAACCCCCGGTCATTTCGGAGCGTATTTAATATTCGGCCGAAAATCGTAAAAATCGCAAGGCTATAGCCTTTGCGTTTTTGCGATTTTCGGTCGGAAAATAATTGTCTCCGATTTCGACCAAACTAACAGGTTACCTTCATCTGGGACCAAAAAACACATAGCAAGTCCTAGGAGTCCTATTCCGGACTTGGTCAGCGAGGAAATCGGGCCCTAAGCCACCCTGCCCGAACACATTGCACGCTACCAGGAGTACTGCATTTCCTCGCAGACAAACCGGGTTTTCGGACGAACTGACCCTTGGGGGTTGGTCCAGGGGTACGTTAGAGTACCCCTGAACAACCCCCGGTCATTTCGGAGCGTATTCAATATTCGGCCGAAAATCGTAAAAATCGCAAGGCTATAGCCTTTGCGTTTTTGAGATTTTCGGTCGGAAAATAATTGTCTCCGATTTCGACCAAACTAACAGGTTACCTTCATCTGGGACCAAAAACACATAGCAAGTCCTAGGAGTCCTATTCCGGACTTGGTCAGCGAGGAAATCGGGCCCTAAGCCACCCTGCCCGAACACATTGCACGCTACCAGGAGTACTGCATTTCCTCGCAGACAAACCGGGTTTTCGGACGAACTGACCCTTGGGGGTTGGTCCAGGGGTACGTTAGAGTACCCCTGAACAACCCCGGTCATTTCGGAGCGTATTCATTTTCGGCCAAAAATCGTAAAAATCGCAAGGCTATAGCCTTTGCGTTTTAGCGATTTTCGGTCGGAAAATAATTGTCTCCTATTTTGACCAAACTCACAGGTTACCTTCATCTGGGACCAAAAACTACATAGAAAGTCCTAGGAGTCCTATACCGGACTTGGTCAGCGAGGAAATCGGGCCCTAAGCCACCCTGCCCGAACACATTGCACGCTACCAGGAGTACTGCATTTCCTCGCAGACAAACCGGGTTTTCGGACGAACTGACCCTTGGGGGTTGGTCCAGGGGTACGTTAGAGTACCCCTGAACAACCCCCGGTCATTTCGGAGCGTATTCATTTTCGGCCGAAAATCGTAAAAATCGCAAGGCTATAGCCTTTGCGTTTTTGAGATTTTCGGTCGGAAAATAATTGTCTCCGATTTCGACCAAACTAACAGGTTACCTTCATCTGGGACCAAAAAACACATAGCAAGTCCTAGGAGTCCTATTCCGGACTTGGTCAGCGAGGAAATCGGGCCCTAAGCCACCCTGCCCGAACACATTGCACGCTACCAGGAGTACTGCATTTCCTCGCAGACAAACCGGGTTTTCGGACGAACTGACCCTTGGGGGTTGGTCCAGGGGTACGTTAGAGTACCCCTGAACAACCCCCGGTCATTTCGGAGCGTATTCATTTTCGGCCGAAAATCGTAAAAATCGCAAGGCTATAGCCTTTGCGTTTTAGCGATTTTCGGTCGGAAAATAATTGTCTCCTATTTTGACCAAACTTACAGATTACCTTCATCTGGGACCAAAAACTACATAGAAAGTCCTAGGAGTCCTATACCGGACTTGGTCAGCGAGGAAATCGGGCCCTAAGCCACCCTGCCCGAACACATTGCACGCTACCAGGAGTACTGCATTTCCTCGCAGACAAACCGGGTTTCCGGACGAACTGACCCTTGGGGGTTGGTCCAGGGGTACGTTAGAGTACACCTGAACAACCCCCGGTCATTTCGGAGCGTATTCATTTTCGGCCGAAAATCGTAAAAATCGCAAGGCTATAGCCTTTGCGTTTTTGCGATTTTCGGTCGGAAAATAATTGTCTCCGATTTCGACCAAACTCACAGGTTACCTTCATCTGGGACCAAAAAACACATAGCAAGTCCTAGGAGTCCTATTCCGGACTTGGTCAGCGAGGAAATCGGGCCCTAAGCCACCCTGCCCGAACACATTGCACGCTACCAGGAGTACTGCATTTCCTCGCAGACAAACCGGGTTTTCGGACGAACTGACCCTTGGGGGTTGGTCCAGGGGTACGTTAGAGTCCCCCTGAACAACCCCCGGTCATTTCGGAGCGTATTCATTTTCGGCCGAAAATCGTGAAAATCGCAAGGCTATAGCCTTGGCGTTTTTGCGATTTTCGGTCGAAAATAAATTGTCTCCGATTTCGACCAAACTCACAGGTTACCTTCATCTGGGACCAAAAACACATAGCAAGTCCTAGGAGTCCTATTCCGGACTTGGTCAGCGAGGAAATCGGGCCTAAGCCACCCTGCCCGGAACACATTGCACGCAGAGTTCATGGAGGGTTTCGACGAACTGACCTTGGGGTTGGTCCTACCGTTCAAGGGGCCGTGATTGGCTTTTGCTCTTTTCGTAAAAACGACATTATTTTCACCCGACGACCCACAGAATGGGTGTTTACCACTTAAAATTATACTTGTCAATAATTTTACTTCAATTATCAAGCTTAACTACAGCTGTAACTTTCGCAGAGGGGTCAATTGCAATTTCACTGACCCCCGCTTTGGCATGGAATTTTAATGCCCACTTTAGAAATTCGAGTAAAGCTTTTAAGAATCGAGAATTTTGTAAATAAGGGGCGGTCTAGTGCCAGTTTCGACCAAAGCGCGCGCTGCGCGCTGTTAAAAGTTTTGGGGGACGGCAAAAACACATAGCAAGTCCTAGGAGTCCTATTCCGGACTTGGTCTGGGAAATCGGGCCCTAAGCCACCCTGCCCGAACACATTGCACGCTACCAGGAGTACTGCATTTCCTCGCAGACAAACCGGGTTTTCGGACGAACTGACCCTTGGGGGTTGGTCCAGGGGTACGTTAGAGTACCCCTGAACAACCCCCGGTCATTTCGGAGCGTATTCATTTTCGGCCGAAAATCGTAAAAATCGCAAGGCTATAGCCTTTGCGTTTTTGAGATTTTCGGTCGGAAAATAATTGTCTCCGATTTCGACCAAACTCACAGATTACCTTCATCTGGGACCAAAAACACATAGCAAGTCCTAGGAGTCCTATTCCGGACTTGGTCAGCGAGGAAATCGGGCCCTAAGCCACCCTGCCCGAACACATTGCACGCTACCAGGAGTACTGCATTTCCTCGCAGACAAACCGGGTTTTCGGACGAACTGACCCTTGGGGGTTGGTCCAGGGATACGTTAGCGTACCCCTGAACAACCCCCGGTCATTTCGGAGCGTATTCATTTTCGGCCAAAAATCGTAAAAATCGCAAGGCTATAGCCTTTGCGTTTTTGCGATTTTCGGTCGGAAAATAATTGTCTCCGATTTCGACCAAACTCACAGGTTACCTTCATCTGGGACCAAAAAACACATAGCAAGTCCTAGGAGTCCTATACCGGACTTGGTCAGCGAGGAAATCGGGCCCTAAGCCACCCTGCCCGAACACATTGCACGCTACCAGGAGTACTGCATTTCCTCGCAGACAAACCGGGTTTCGGACGAACTGACCCTTGGGGTTGGTCCAGGGTACGTTAGAGTACCCCTAATCAACCCCCGGACATTTCGGAGCGTATTCATTTTCGGCCAAAAATCGTAAAAATCGCAAGGCTATAGCCTTTGCGTTTTTGAGATTTTCGGTCGGAAAATAATTGTCTCCGATTTCGACCAAACTCACAGGTTACCTTCATCTGGGACAAAAAACACATAGCAAGTCCTAGGAGTCCTATTCCGGACTTGGTCAGCGAGGAAATCGGGCCCTAAGCCACCCTGCCCGAACACATTGGACGCTACGAGGAGTACTGCATTTCCTCGCAGACAAACCGGGTTTTCGGAGGAACTGACCCTTGGGGGTTGGTCGAGGGGGACGTTAGTGTACCCTGAACCACCCGCGGTCATTTCGGAGCGTATTCATTTTCGGCGCAAAATCGTAAAAATGCCGAGGCTATAGCCTTTGCGTTTTTGAGATTTTCGGTCGGAAAATAATGGTCTCCGATTTCGACCAAACTCACAGATTACCTTCATCTAGGACCAAAAGACACACAGCAAGTCCTAGGAGTCCTATTCCGGACTTGGTCAGCGAGGAAATCGGGCCCTAAGCCACCCTGCCCGAACACATTGGACGCTACCAGGAGTACTGCATTCCTCGCAGACAAACCGTATTTCCGGACGAACTGACCCTTGGGGGTTGGTCCAGGGGTACGTTAGAGTACCCCTGAACAACCCCCGGTCATTTCGGAGCGTATTCCTTTTCGGCCGAAAATCGTAAAAATCGCAAGACTATAGCCTTTGCGTTTTTGAGATTTTCGGTCGGAAAATAATTGTCTCCGATTTCGACCAAACTAACAGGTTACCTTCATCTGGGACCAAAAAACACATAGCAAGTCCTAGGAGTCCTATTCCGGACTTGGTCAGCGAGGAAATCGGGCCCTAAGCCACCCTGCCCGAACACATTGCACGCTACCAGGAGTACTGCATTTCCTCGCAGACAAACCGGGTTTCCGGACGAACTGACCCTTGGGGGTTGGTCCAGGGGTACGCTAGAGTACCCCTGAACAACCCCCGGTCATTTCGGAGCGTATTCAATATTCGGCCGAAAATCGTAAAAATCGCAAGGCTATAGCCTTTGCGTTTTTGAGATTTTCGGTCGGAAAATAATTGTCTCCGATTTCGACCAAACTAACAGGTTACCTTCATCTGGGACCAAAAAACACATAGCAAGTCCTAGGAGTCCTATTCCGGACTTGGTCAGCGAGGAAATCGGGCCCTAAGCCACCCTGCCCGAACACATTGCACGCTACCAGGAGTACTGCATTTCCTCGCAGACAAACCGGGTTTTCGGACGAACTGACCCTTGGGGGTTGGTCCAGGGGTACGTTAGAGTACCCCTGAACAACCCCCGGTCATTTCGGAGCGTATTCATTTTCGGCCGAAAATCGTAAAAATCGCAAGGCTATAGCCTTTGCGTTTTTGCGATTTTCGGTCGGAAAATAATTGTCTCCGATTTCGACCAAACTAACAGGTTACCTTCATCTGGGACCAAAAAACACATAGCAAGTCCTAGGAGTCCTATTCCGGACTTGGTCAGCGAGGAAATCGGGCCCTAAGCCACCCTGCCCGAACACATTGCACGCTACCAGGAGTACTGCATTTCCTCGCAGACACACCGGGCTTTCGGACGAACTGACCCTTGGGGGTTGGTCCAGGGGTACGTTAGAGTACCCCTGAACAACCCCCGGTCATTTCGGAGCGTATTCATTTTCGGCCGAAAATCGTAAAAATCGCAAGGCTATAGCCTTGGCGTTTTTGCGAATTTCGGTCGAAAATAAATTGTCTCCGATTTCGACCAAACTAACAGGTTACCTTCATCTGGGACCAAAAAACACATAGCAAGTCCTAGGAGTCCTATACCGGACTTGGTCAGCGAGGAAATCGGGCCCTAAGCCACCCTGCCCGAACACATTGCACGCTACCAGGAGTACTGCATTTCCTCGCAGACAAACCGGGTTTTCGGACGAACTGACCCTTGGGGGTTTGTCCAGGGCTACGTTAGAGTACCCCTGAACAACCCCCGGTCATTTCGGAGCGTATTCATTTTCGGCCGAAAATCGTAAAAATCGCAAGGCTATAGCCTTTGCGTTTTTGCGATTTTCGGTCGGAAAATAATTGTCTCCGATTTCGACCAAACTCACAGATTACCTTCATCTGGGACCAAAAAACACATAGCAAGTCCTAGGAGTCCTATACCGGACTTGGTCAGCGAGGAAATCGGGCCCTAAGCCACCCTGCCCGAACACATTGCACGCTACCAGGAGTACTGCATTTCCTCGCAGACAAACCGGGTTTTCGGACGAACTGACCCTTGGGGGTTGGTCCAGGGGTACGCTAGAGTACCCCTGAACAACCCCCGGTCATTTCGGAGCGTATTCATTTTCGGCCGAAAATCGTAAAAATCGCAAGGCTATAGCCTTTGCGTTTTTGCGATTTTCGGTCGGAAAATAATTGTCTCCGATTTCGACCAAACTCACAGGTTACCTTCATCTGCGACCAAAAGACACATAGCAAGTTCTAGGAGTCCTATTCCGGACTTGGTCAGCGTGGAAATCGGGCCCTAAGCCACCCTGCCCGAACACATTGCACGCTACTAGGAGTACTGCATTTCCTCGCAGACAAACCGGGTTTTCGGACGAACTGACCCTTGGGGGTTGGTCCAGGGGTACGTTAGAGTACCCCTGAACAACCCCCGGTCATTTCGGAGCGTATTCATTTTCGGCCAAAAATCGTAAAAATCGCAAGGCTATAGCCTTTGCGAACACATTGCACGGAAGCTCTCCCTGGATTGTCTCCACTTACCGGACACATTTGCCGGT
The DNA here is from genome assembly GCA_033675135.1 of Frankliniella intonsa. NCBI lineage: Eukaryota > Metazoa > Arthropoda > Insecta > Thysanoptera > Thripidae > Frankliniella > Frankliniella intonsa. Next base: position 6,870,708 of record CM066247.1, on the reverse strand, counting down.
CAGGCACGGATGGTAACAGAACATCACAACAGGCGATAACAACTCAGCGCTGGCCTCGTGTCCGGGCCGCTCTCCGGTGCTCACGCCAGCTCGTTTGCCGGAGAATGCGGGAGAACGTGACGCGTTTGAATTTGTGACTCTCGAAATCCACGCGTCACACCGTCATTCTGGAGACAAAAGAAAATCCGACCGAAAATCGTCAAAATGCCAGGCCAAGGCTATAGACTTTGCGTTTTGTCGATTTTCGGCCGAGTACAAATTGTATTCGATGTCGACTGTAGGGCGCGTGCGCACAAGTGATAACGGGCGGCGCCGGGCCGGCCCGTACTGCCAGGTGTTGTACGCTTGTGACAGCTTGTTCCCGTTTGGTACCCGGCAAGGCGTCGCGGGTCCGCGCCGGCCATCCGCACCCGCGGTCCACAACACCGCCCCGAGGCCCCCCCCCCCCCCTCCTCTGCCGCACGGCTCCGCCCCGCCGCACCTGCCCCGCACGGCCCCGCACGGCCCCGCCCCGCCGCGCCGAGCCTTGCAGCCTGAGCCATGAGGGGCGCGGCGGCGTGCAGACGGGGCCCGCTGCTGGCCCTGCTGCTGGCCCTGGTGCTCAGGTGCCACGCGAGCCACGGTGCCGACGGCCTCGAGGCCCACGCCGACGACCAGGACGAAGAGGCGACGCCCTGGCACGCCAGGGGCAAGGACAGGAGCACCACCCCCGGTGAGTGTGCGGCACGAGGCACGCCGGAACAACCAGCCCGTGCGGACATCGGTGTTATTGCCACAAAAGTGGGTAATATGTCGCCCATACACGTGGGCTTCATCTGCGCCTGCCTACCAGGCAACATATACGCACGTATGCTGTAGCTAGTTTTGCGATTCGAATTCCAACTCCAACCCTAAAGTGCAACACTCACCCCCGCCGCGTCGCCCCGGGTAGCCTCGCGTGTCGTCTGCACCGTCGCACGGCAGGGCCCAGCGCCATGGGCAAGCCATGGGACACTCACAAGGAAACTCGTTACAAAGTTTGCTTGTTTTCACATCAAGTGCCCCCCTGTTACTGCTCACATACCCACCATATCGTCTCCACTCGCTCGCGCGCGCGCACACTCACACACACGCCCACCCGCCCATGCATTGCTCCGTTGGCGTTTTAGGGTAGCTCATTATTCCCTTCTTTATTTTGTCAGGTTAGTGACGGAAGCGTGGCGCGGCGTGGTGCGGCTTGGCGGGGTGGGGCGGAGCGGGGTGGGGCGGGGCGGGGACGGGGTGGGGCGGGACGGGGTGGGGCGGGGCGGGGCGGAGCGGGGTGGGGCGGGGACGGGGTGGGGCGGGGCGCGTCAGCGGCTCAGCCGTATCTGTTTCACGGCAAAGAAAGCCACGCGGCTTTATTGGCAAGACGCGGGAGAGAGAACACCGGGCCGCCCTGCGCCGGTGCGGAGCACGCCGACCAGTGGCCTATAAAAAATATCTGCGTGTGACGCGACGCTTTGGGCTGTAAAACTCCCGTCGCGAGGCTTTCGCTTCTCGCCTGTTCCGCTCCGGCCGGCACTGCCGGCTTTTCCTCATAGTACTAGGGCGCGCTAGGACGCCTCCCAGCCCACCGCTACCGTGGTGTTGTCTCGTGCAAGTCTGTTGCGCTCGAAGGAGAAGAAGAGAAGGGGAAAAAACGGAAGCCAATTTTTCCGGCATCCCCTTAAAACTCTGCGGGGGCCACTATAAACGGGATGGCGTTGCCTGCCGCCGCTGCCGCCGCCGCCGCTCGGCGGGAAATGGCGGCGGGGCGTGGAGAGAGGGGCCGACGTGTTTTTACGGGGCTGTGGGGGACAGGGTCGGTCGGGGGGGGGGGGGGGGGGTACGCACTCGGGTACAGGCAGCACGGCACCGGTAACACCACCGCAAACACAACAACACGGCTCTAGGGCGGCCGCCACGCGCGTGCTACCCACCACGCACGCGCGCACGCGCGTGTAACCGACGGAAAAGTTAGCCAAACGCGCGAGGACACGGCAAGGAGGGCCTGCTGACACAGGCAGCCGCACCGGCAGCAGGCGGACGCGATCTGTTCTCCGCGGGGAAAACACTCCGTTCTTTTGGAGCGTGTGAAGGGAGTTGCGACCGTTGCGACCCTTCGTTCTGTTTGCTGGCCCGGCCCGACCCGGGCCCACCCTAGCGGGGAGCTAGGCTTCCAAGCTGCGGAGGACAACTAACTTTGAATCGGGTTTCGAATTGCTTCCCGCCGAACAGCAGGAACAAGGAAAAGGCACTTGTTTCTTCCGGATGGATGGATGGATGGATGGATGGATGGATGGATGGATGGATGGATGGATGGATGGATGGATGGATGGATACCAGGTGCTGGGGCGCGGATGGCGCTTGCATCCCCGCGCTGCCAGCGGTACTGTGCTCGCCCCAATTCCGTCCGTTTAGTTGGTCTGGTACGCCCCGCCCCGCCCCGCCCTGTTAAATGTAATGGCGTCATCCCGTTCCAGACGGCAGGTGTTCGGCTAACGACGACAAGGACTGCCCGCTGGAGGCCGCCGCTACCACCCCGTAAGTAGGGTGGCGTCCCGGGGGCGAGGCGAGAGAAGGTGGAAGGGGTGCCAGACAGGCGTCTCACTGTCACTCCCCGCCCCGCCCCGCCCCGCAGGTACGATTCAGAGCAGGGCAGCGACCGCAGGATCAACAACCACGTCCACGGCGTCCCCGTGGTGCCGGACGAGGACCCCGCCGACCTGGGCTTCCTGTACGCCCGCTCGCTGTCGCTGTCCGTGGACGAGGACGCGGGCGCGCCCGTCAACCCCACGGCCATGGTGCGCGGCCGCGCGCTCCGCAACAGGGTGTTCGGGCAGACGTGGTGCTCGGCGAGCGCGTGCCCCGTGACCGCCGCGCTCACCCTCTCCAACAGCTCCACCAAGCACCAGGCCAGGTGGGCTCGCATCACCATATTCCCGTGGAGGACACTTACTGTTAGAGACTCTGTAAAAACAACGCCGCGTGTCTGCAGGAAAATCGGCCAGGGCGAGGCGCTGGTGGCCTGCCTGGACTGCAACTTCAGCGCCACCTCCGTGTCCATCGTGGACGGGGAGGCCGTGTGCGCCGCCGCGTCCTCCACCAACGTGGCGCGGGTGGTGTGCGTCGCCGTCTGCCAGTGAGTCAGCCCGGCCCTGCCGCTGTCCCTGAAACAAAATCAACAACAGGGTCATTCTCTGTCAGATCACCACAAGGTCCAAAATGATGGTTTTCAGATTGAGCTGGGAGTGGTAAAATATCATTTGCGACCACCCCAAGGGCCCATATGTCAAAGGAAATTTTTTTAAAAATTTTGGTTTAGGAGTTATGGGAGCTCAAAGTTGTGTGTTCGACAAATCCGGCTAAAGTTAAGATATCCTATATGAAATACAGTACCAACTCCGGTCATGGTGTTTTACACTCAGTTTTGTATGCTGATTCAAATGACCTATGGTTGGATTGGATCGTGAAAAATTTTTCATGGATCTATTAAGTAAATTACCGTTAAAATGGTGTTGAATTTCACTTATTCAACTCTAGCAAAAATACGTCATCCTAGAAAAATTCCCAAACCTGGCTGATTTTGAAGCTTATGATGGGTCGAACATCCACACCAAGTTTCAGGTTGGGCCCGGGGGATTTAGTCCCTTCGCCTTAGACTTTAAGGTTTGGAACTACTACGAAAAGACCGTAAAGAGTGACGATCAACTTCACTTGGGGAATATCTTACTAAAATCACTAAAGTGACATATCTTATTAGTTTTTAATTATTTATCAACACATTAGACATAACATGATACTATAAATTAAATCAAATATATTTTATACTAGCCAAATTCAATAGTATGTGCTGAAAAATTCCAAAGCCAGTGTCTCATTAATAAACCAAATCAATAAAAAAAACTTTCCCAAGAGAGCAGATGTCAGCTGCTACAATACTAACCTCCAGATATAACAACAGGTTGGAGGATTTTCTTCCTTCTATCTTAAAAGTCATCAGTACCTTCCACTACTTTTATATCTTAACCATTCTCCAAAAAGGAATATGAGACAATCATGGTTCGGTGACACAGAACACTAGTCATGTTAGAAAGATATACAAACGAGCACGGTAATAAATTCATGTTTACAAAAGTAAACTAAAGTCACAGCCCTCGCCTATCGTGTTCAGTTAGGTTAGTGTTAATGTGTGTGTGTGTGTAGTTATGTGCTGTGGGTGTATAATCGATTGCGACCGATATCGACACACATTAACACTAACCTAACTGAACACGATAGTCGAGGGCCGTGACTTTAGTTTACTTTTGTAAACATGAATTTATTACCGTGCTCGTTTGTATATCTTTCTAACATGACTAGTGTTCTGTGTCACCGAACCATGATTGTCTCATATTCCTTTTTGGAGAATGGTTAAGATATAAAAGTAGTGGAAGGTACTGATGACATTTAAGATAGAAGAAAATCCTCCAACCTGTTGTTATATCTGGAGGTTAGTATTGTAGCAGCTGACTTCTGCTCTCTTGGGAAACTTTTTTTTATTGATATGTTTTATTAATGAGACACTGGCTTTGGAATTTTTCAGCACATACTATTGAATTTGGCTAGTATAAAATATATTTGATTTAATTTATAGTATCATGTTATGTCTAATGTGTTGATAAATAATTAAAAACTAATAAGATATGTCACTTTAGTGATTTTAGTAAGATATTCCCCAAGTGAAGTTGATCGTCACTCTTTACGGTCTTTTCGTAGTAGTTCCAAACCTTAAAGTCTAAGGCGAAGGGACTAAATCCCCCGGGCCCAACCTGAAACTTGGTGTGGATGTTCGACCCATCATAAGCTTCAAAATCAGCCAGGTTTGGGAATTTTTCTAGGATGACGTATTTTTGCTAGAGTTGAATAAGTGAAATTCAACACCATTTTAACGGTAATTTACTTAATAGATCCATGAAAAATTTTTCACGATCCAATCCAACCATAGGTCATTTGAATCAGCATACAAAACTGAGTGTAAAACACCATGACCGGAGTTGGTACTGTATTTCATATAGGATATCTTAACTTTAGCCGGATTTGTCGAACACACAACTTTGAGCTCCCATAACTCCTAAACCAAAATTTTTAAAAAAATTTCCTTTGACATATGGGCCCTTGGGGTGGTCGCAAATGATATTTTACCACTCCCAGCTCAATCTGAAAACCATCATTTTGGACCTTGTGGTGATCTGACAGAATGACCCAACACTGTTCAACTGCGTGTATGCGTGCAACGTCCAGCCTAGCAGTGTGCAGCTCGGCAGTTGTGCAATTGCAATTGCAAAAGTCAAATCGCTAGTTGTACACAGTGTTTAACTCAACAGTTGTGCACTTGCAAGTGTTCAACTGCCCCGTTGAACACTATCCTTGCTGAACACTTGGTTTAAGAGTGAATTTGTTGAGCGCACGCAGCTGCACGACTTTGCACCCGCGGCCTGCAGGTGGGAGGGCCAGGACTGCGCGTGCTCGGCGGGCTGCTCCAGCAGCGAGCTGGGCTCCGAGTCCATCCACACGTACGGCTACCAGGTGACGGCGGCCTCGAGCGTCCGCGACCTGCTGAGCTACCTGCACCGCCTCATGTCGCGCCTGCACAACACCGCCGAGCACCTCAACATCGCCGCGCAGCTGGACATGGCGGGCCGGTCGCGCCAGCTGCGCGCCGCCGTCGAGAGGCGCTTCGGCCGGGAGCGCGCCAAGGCCGTACCGCTGCTGTTCCACGGCCCGGGCTACATGAGCTGACCCGCCCCGCCCCGCCACGCCCCGCAGAAAACTGTGCAAATGTCGCACTCTCGCAGATGAGTGTGACATTATTTCACACACTTGCAGGGTGAGTGGTTTTTTTTTCATACCCTCGTAGGTGAGCGAACACCTATTCGTACTCTTTGCAGACGAGGAAATCGCTACGACTTACAAGTATACGAATTAGCATCACGGACTCATACTTCCAAGTGTGTGAAAAAATTAACTCATCTGCAGGTGAGCGACGTTCGTGCACTTTGGTGTCCGCGCTTCTGCGGGGACCGGACCCTCCTCCTCTGAAGGCGTTTCAAAACATGCCCGCAAGGAAGGCAAACCTGCTCCGCGATTGAGAGAGCGACGCCGAGTCCTGGAAACACCTCTGCGCGCGGACTGGAGGGGAGGGCCTGGATGTGACTTTTGCCTACACACAGAGGCAAAGGGCACAAAAGGACCCGAAATGATACCGGTTTAGGGAGGAGAGGGCGGTTTTTGGCGTTGCCACCTTCCTACCCTGGCAGCTGGTCTGTCCCTGGAGCCGTCTCATGCCAGTGCCAGAATTCCGCCCCGCCCTAAAACACCCCCTCCCCCTCTTTTTTTCCCACTCTAGCCCCACCGTACTTTAATTTTTTCCTCTCTTTTACTATATTTTATTTACATTCATCTCTCGCATCCAATTCTTTTTCCATCCCTTATTAATTTTTTCCCTCTCCAAACAAAAGTTATACGTTCCAGACTGCGATCCATATATTAAAGCATGTTATTTTTTTACTCCGGCCGCGCGGATTTGAAACAGGCGCGTGGTGACGATGGCTGCGGCGGCGTGCGCCGTATGGGCCATAGTTCACACTGCCGCCAACGAGTGTGTTAACAGACGTACGTGTGTGTGTGTGTGTTATGAATGTGTGCGCTCGCGCGCGCGTGTGTGTGTGTGTGATTGTGGGCGCATGGGTGTGCGAGCGTGCGCGCGCGCGCGCGCCCGCGAGAGAGAGAGACGGCTGCAGCAGCCCCCCCCCCCCCATCCCCCCTTCTACGCAGAGGCCGGCGCCGGCGCGGCGCCTAGCAGCGCCACTGCGCGAAAAAGTCATTGCCGGCATGAACAAGCACCTGGCCGGCCTGGACCGTTAGACCTCGCCAGGCCGGCGGATCTCAGCAGCAAGCTAATGACAGTGGTCCCGCCACGGGTCTGTGATGCGTGTAGTCAGGGCGAGGCGGGGTGGGGCGTGGCGGGGCGAGGCGGGGTGGGGCGTGGCGTGGCGGGGCGGGGCGGCGTGGTAAGCTAAGCCGACCCGATCCCGTCCCCTCCGCGCCACCATATAGCTGCGAGTGATCTGGGATGGGGCAGGAGAGGGGCGGGAGATCCGCATCCGATATGCACAACATAACCGCACTACGACCGCCCCGCCACGCCCCGCCACGCCCCACCGCGGCAGGCGGAAACCATTTAATTCGATTGTAGCGCCACGCGCACACGACTGGCTAGGGTCGGGCGCCCCGCCGGCCTGGCCCAGCCCAGCCCAGCCCTCGCTGGAGCAGCCCAGAGGTGCGACCAACTTGTGCCATAAACTGCCCCTGGGAGCGCCGCGCCGCTGCCGGAGAGAGACATGGGGTAGGTGTACGTTAGAGTCCCCCTGCACAACCCCCGTCATTTTGGGGCAAATTCGTTTTCGGCCAAAAATCGAAAAAATGCAAGGGCTACAGCCTTTGCGTTTTTGCGATTTTCGGTCGAAAAAAAACTTGTCTCCGATTTCGACTAAACTCACAGGTTACCTTCTTCTGGGACCAAAAAACACATAGCAAGTTCTAGGAGTCCTATACCGGACTTTGTTCGTGAGAAAATAGGCCCCCAAGTCACCTCGCCCGCACACATTGCGCGCTATCAGGAATACTGCATTGCCTCGCAGACAAACAGGGTATTCGGACGAACTGACCCTTGGGGGTTGGTCTAGACTCTAGGGGTAGCGCCCGGTAGCACCCGGTAGCGTCGCTAGCAACCTACAACGACAAATTAATTTTCCCTTTGCACTGTTGGCCGCTCAAGAAAGGGCTATAGAGGGACTGCTTACTTTTTTGGCATCTTTGACTGACACCCCTACCATTTTAGCATTCGATTGGTGGGAGCTATAGAGGCATTCCAAACCTAAGGAGCCACCCATTTTTCGACCATCTCAAAAAAATTATTTTTTGGTATTTCTTAGTAGAGGGCATCCCCCTCATAGTCCCTTGACCAGTCTGGGATCCAACGGTCCAAAACTGTGGATATGGCAGCGGTGGGAAGTGGCCAAAAACAGCTAAAATCGACCATTTGGGTACTAATGGGTTCTCGAAAACGGTTCATCCTACAGAGTCCCTTCTAAGCTAATTTCGGAGTGGCTCGCAAGCGCTACCGATCACAAGCGCTACAGGTCACAACCGCTACAGGTCACAAGCGCTACAGCTCGCTAACGCTACGGCTCGCTTGCGCTACAAGTCACAAGCGCTACAGCTCGGTAGCGCTACGGGTCAGAAGCGCTACAGCGAGAATCTGCGCGTTAGGCGGAGCCAAACAGAGCTGATCCTTGAAAAATACGATTTCACGAAATCCTGGTAGGCACGAAGTATGTGTTGGTTTCATAAGATTTTTGGGTGGATAGTCCATGTAGAATTTTGTTAAAAATTTCCAACCGTTTGAGTGAAAGTATTGAATTCTTTTTCTCCCTACATGTTGGATAAGTTTAGGTCACAAGCGACATTTGTGCTCTCTAGCTCAAGCGACTACGAAGTTACGAAAATCTGAAAATCTGAAAATCACATGAAAGGTGTATCTCGATGTCCTGAAGACGAAAACACATGATTCGGAAGTTAAGCCAGCAATGGAAAAAAGTTGCGTTCGAGACATCGTTCAAAACTCTGAGAAAATTCGAAAATTCACACTATATCGCCCCTAGCGTCTCTCCTATGCTGGCTAAACTTCTGAAAATCACATGGAAGGTGTATCTCGATGTCCTGAAGACGAAAACACATGATTCGGAAGTTAAGCCAGCAATGGAAAAAAGTTGCGTTCGAGACATCGTTCAAAACTCTGAGAAAATTCGAAAATTCACACTATATCGCCCCTAGCGTCTCTCCTATGCTGGCTAAACTTCTGAAAATCACATGGAAGGTGTATCTCGATGTCCTGAAGACGAAGAAACATGATTCGGAAGTTAAGCCAGCAATGGAAAAAAGTTGCGTTCGAGACATCGTTCAAAACTCTGAGAAAATTCGAGAATTCACACTATATCGCCCTAGCGTCTCCTATGCTGGCTAAACTTCTGAAAATCACATGGAAGGTGTATCTCGATGTCCTGAAGACGAAAAACATGATTCGGAAGTTAAGCCAGCAATGGAAAAAGTTGCGTTCGAGACATCGTTCAAAACTCTGAGAAAATTCGAAAATTCACACTATATCGCCCCTAGCGTCTCCTATGCTGGCTAAACTTCTGAAAATCACATGGAAGGTGTATCTCGATGTCCTGAAGACGAAAAAACATGATTCGGAAGTTAAGCCAGCAATGGAAAAAGTTGCGTTCGAGACATCGTTCAAAACTCTGAGAAAATTCGAAAATTCACACTATATCGCCCCTAGCGTCTCTCCTATGCTGGCTAAACTTCTGAAAATCACATGGAAGGTGTATCTCGATGTCCTGAAGACGAAAAACATGATTCGGAAGTTAAGCCAGCAATGGAAAAAGTTGCGTTCGAGACATCGTTCAAAACTCTGAGAAAATTCGAAAATTCACACTATATCGCCCCTAGCGTCTCTCCTATGCTGGCTAAACTTCTGAAAATCACATGGAAGGTGTATCTCGATGTCCTGAAGACGAAAAACATGATTCGGAAGTTAAGCCAGCAATGGAAAAAAGTTGCGTTCGAGACATCGTTCAAAACTCTGAGAAAATTCGAAAATTCACACTATATCGCCCCTAGCGTCTCTCCTATGCTGGCTAAACTTCTGAAAATCACATGGAAGGTGTATCTCGATGTCCTGAAGACGAAAAAACATGATTCGGAAGTTAAGCCAGCAATGGAAAAAGTTGCGTTCGAGACATCGTTCAAAACTCTGAGAAAATTCGAAAATTCACACTATATCGCCCCTAGCGTCTCTCCTATGCTGGCTAAACTTCTGAAAATCACATGGAAGGTGTATCTCGATGTCCTGAAGACGAAAAAACATGATTCGGAAGTTAAGCCAGCAATGGAAAAAGTTGCGTTCGAGACATCGTTCAAAACTCTGAGAAAATACGAAAATTCACACTATATCGCCCCTAGCGTCTCTCCTATGCTGGCTAAACTTCTGAAAATCACATGGAAGGTGTATCTCGATGTCCTGAAGACGAAAAAAATGATTCCGAAGTTAAGCCAGCAATGGAAAAAAGTTGCGTTCGAGACATCGTTCAAAACTCTGAGAAAATTCGAAAATTCACACTATATCGCCCCTAGCGTCTCTCCTATGCTGGCTAAACTTCTGAAAATCACATGGAAGGTGTATCTCGATGTCCTGAAGACGAAAAACATGATTCGGAAGTTAAGCCAGCAATGGAAAAAAGTTGCGTTCGAGACATCGTTCAAAACTCTGAGAAAGTACGAAAATTCACACTATATCGCCCCTAGCGTCTCTCCTATGCTGGCTAAACTTCTGAAAATCACATGGAAGGTGTATCTCGATGTCCTGAAGACGAAAAAACATGATTCGGAAGTTAAGCCAGCAATGGAAATAAGTTGCGTTCGAGACATCGTTCAAAACTCTGAGAAAATTCGAAAATTCACACTATATCGCCCCTAGCGTCTCTCCTATGCTGGCTAAACTTCTGAAAATCACATGGAAGGTGTATCTCGATGTCCTGAAGACGAAAAAACATGATTCGGAAGTTAAGCCAGCAATGGAAAAAAGTTGCGTTCGAGACATCGTTCAAAACTCTCAGAAAATTCGAGAATTCACACTATATTGCCCCTAGCGTCTCTCCTATGCTGGCTAAACTTCTGAAAATCACATGGAAGGTGTATCGCGATGTCCTGAAGAAGAAAATAGATGATTCGGAAGTAAAGCCAGCAATGGAAAAAAGTTGCGTTCGAGACATCGTTCAAAACTCCGAGAAAATTCGAAAATTCACACTATATCGCCCCTAGCGTCTCTCCTATGCTGGCTAAACTTCTGAAAATCACATGGAAGGTGTATCTCGATGTCCTGAAGACAAAAAAACATGATTCGGAAGTTAAGCCAGCAATGGAAAAACGTTGCGTTCGAGGCATCAATTAAAACTCTGAGAAAATTCGAGAATTCACACTATATCGCCCCTAGCGTCTCTCCTATGCTGGCTAAACTTCTGAAAATCACATGGAAGGTGTATCTCGATGTCCTGAAGACGAAAAAACATGATTCGGAAGTTAAGCCAGCAATGGAAAAAAGTTGCGTTCGAGACATCGTTCAAAACTCTGAGAAAATTCGAAAATTCACACTATATCGCCCCTAGCGTCTCTCCTATGCTGGCTAAACTTCTGAAAATCACATGGAAGGTGTATCTCGATGTCCTGAAGACGAAAAAACATGATTCGGAAGTTAAGCCAGCAATGGAAAAAAGTTGCGTTCGAGACATCGTTCAAAACTCTGAGAAAATACGAAAATTCACACTATATCGCCCCTAGCGTCTCTCCTATGCTGGCTAAACTTCTGAAAATCACATGGAAGGTGTATCTCGATGTCCTGAAGACGAAAAAACATGATTCGGAAGTTAAGCCAGCAATGGAAAAAAGTTGCGTTCGAGACATCGTTCAAAACTCTGAGAAAATTCGAAAATTCACACTATATCGCCCTAGCGTCTCTCCTATGCTGGCTAAACTTCTGAAAATCACATGGAAGGTGTATCTCGATGTCCTGAAGACGAAAAACATGATTCGGAAGTTAAGCCAGCAATGGAAAAAGTTGCGTTCGAGACATCGTTCAAAACTCTGAGAAAATTCGAAAATTCACACTATATCGCCCCTAGCGTCTCTCCTATGCTGGCTAAACTTCTGAAAATCACATGGAAGGTGTATCTCGATGTCCTGAAGACGAAAAAACATGATTCGGAAGTTAAGCCAGCAATGGAACAAAGTTGCGTTCGAGGCATCGTTTAAAACTCTGAGAAAATTCGAAAATTCACACTATATCGCCCCTAGCGTCTCTCCTATGCTGGCTAAACTTCTGAAAATCACATGGAAGGTGTATCTCGATGTCCTGAAGACGAAAAAACATGATTCGGAAGTTAAGCCAGCAATGGAAAAAAGTTGCGTTCGAGACATCGTTCAAAACTCTGAGAAAATTCGAGAATTCACACTATATCGCCCCTAGCGTCTCTCCTATGCTGGCTAAACTTCTGAAAATCACATGGAAGGTGTATCTCGATGTCCTGAAGACGAAAAAACATGATTCGGAAGTTAAGCCAGCAATGGAAAAAAGTTGCGTTCGAGACATCGTTCAAAACTCTTTAGCGCTTTAGCGCTTCTGACCCGTAGCGATAGCGAGCCGTAGCGCTACCGAGCTGTAGCGCTTGTGACTCGTAGCGCTAGCGAGCCGTAGTGTTTGCGAGCTGTAGCGCTTGTGACCTGTAGCGGTTGTGACCTGTAGCGCTTGTGACCTGTAGCGGTTGTGACCTGAAAACCCCCTTGTACCGATTTTGGGTAAGGTCGGTGCCTACCCGGGGATGGTACACCCCCTACGTTACCTTTGCAAGGTTTTGTGCAACTTTGCACGGGCATAACTTTGAAACCAGTCGTGGGAAAAATCTGAGAAAATTAGGGTACCTAGAATGCACATTCCTCTTTCAAATGAGCTTAGAAGGGAGCCTGTAGGATGAACCGTTTTCGAGAACCCATTAGTACCCAAATGGTCGATTTTGGCTGTTTTTGGCCACTTCGCACCGCTGCCATATCCACAGTTTTGGACCAATCGAGCCCATCAGGGGGATGCCCTCTACTAAGAAATAACAAAAAATAATTTTTTTGAGATGGTCGAAAAATGGGTGGCTCCTTAGGTTTGGAATGCCTCATAGGTTTGACAGTTGCGAGCGCACCAGTGGGCCTCCCTCTCCGTAGAGCGAGTAGACCAATTGCGGTACATATCGAGTTAAGTAGGCCTAATTCAATACGCGGAGGGGGGGGGGGGGGCTCACCGCCACGGCAGGGGGCGTTACTTTGCGTAACATAGTAAGGGTGGCGTGGCGTGGTGCAATCGACATGGGGGCGTTGCGGGGCGTTGCGGGGCGTGGCGTGGTGGGGCGCGGCGCACTAGGCCATTCAAATGGGGGCGCGATGTGCAGGCAGGGGCGGGGGGAAGAGTGGGGGTGGAGTGGGGCACACGTGCTCTCCAGTTCAATATCGGTTGGTAATCGAATGGAGACCGGATCAGAGTCGTTATCGTACACTATGGAGCTTGACAGCTACTCGCTGGGCGGCTGCTGCGGGGTGCCGCTGAAGTGGGGGCAGGACAGGACACAGTGGGGAGCGAGAGAGAGAGACGGGGGGGGGGGGGGGGGAGTGTATAGGAGGGCGGGGGTGGTGAAGTAGGAGAGACGCAAACTCGATCTGGCAGGGAAGACCGCACTACCGCTACGCGTAGCACCACAGCGGAGTACTGCAACAATTTCACACGACTCCATGTGTGTGAGGCCCGGAAGCCCACACGCCCCTCGGCCCCCACCCCGGTGCACGCCATGACCAATGTTTTGACGCCAGTTCCAAAAGTGGGCCGACCGACTGCGCGGGCGAGCTAGGGGGCGAGGCAGAGGCGGCAGCGGCTGCGTGCAACTGGTCTGGCAAACATTTCAAATAAATCAAATAGCAATGATATTTCATTCATAGAAAAAAAATACTGCGCGCCCGTGCACCCACCCACCCACCCACCCGCAGACGCCTACCGCCCGCCCACTCACATGGTGGTCACCATCAACAAATTTATTCCCCCGCCCCGCCCCGCTCCGCCCCGCCCGCTTTACACCCCGTCTCCCCCACACGCACCCACGCCGCCAGCGTATAACGGGCCTCGCCGGCCAAACGTCATAGCTGATTTATTTGGTAGGAAATGCGATGGCATAATTTCCTATTCCCGGTCCTCAGTCGGGTCGTACATCACGTCAGGATTTCCGACCACCTGATGGGAGAGTGCGAAAAGAGAGAGAGAGAGAAGAGAGAGAGAGAGAGATGGGGAGAGAATGTGGGGAAAGAAGGGGATAAGCGTCTGAAGAAAGAGAGGCAACCGGCGTAGAGGAGAGAAAGGCGGCCGCCTGCCGGGCCTACAGGAATGTACGTTAGGAGTGACTGGGCGTGGCAGAAAAGCGACCCCTCCGGGAGAGAGGAATATACCGCGACAGAAAAAGGCGCAGAAAGAGTTTATCTTGGCCCCTGACACGTGGCTTTGCAAACGGATGTGGGAAACGGCCTCCGCGACTCTCCGCGCGCTAGCGCCGCGTCGTTTTAATCTCACGACACAAAACACCATCACGCCGCCGCGCCGAGCCGCGCCTCGCGCGCTACAGCTCTCCTTTCCTCTTCTTCAATTCATTCGTTCTCCCCGCGCCATGTTTTCTGCGTTGGTGTTGCGCGCGATCCTGAAAGTATATCAAACGATGCCGCGCGCGTGTTGCAATGAGGGTGTGTATGATGTGTGTGTGTTGGTTGAGGGGAAGAGGAGAGAGGGAGAGAGGGAGAGAGAGGGGGAGAGAGAGGGAGAGGGATAGGGAGAGTGTGTGTAAGAGAGAGAGGGAGAGGGAGAGAGAGAGAGAGAGGGGGGGGGAGACCTCGGGGGAGACTGTTGACGCGCCCTTCCATTGACAGCAAGTGGCTATAATTGTACTTTTATGACGAAGAGCTCCGCCCCGGCCTGGTTTCCGCGCGCCCTCTCCGGCCTCGAGCGGCAAATTGAGCGGCGCGATGACTGCCGTCCCCCACCCCCACCCTCAGTCGTTCGACATTTTTTTTTTTTTGACAACAGCGTCCGCCCGCGCGCACGCCGCGTTTCGACAAAGAAATTTCAGAGATAAGAAAGTAGATTGCGGAAGCCGCTGTTAGCGTAGCGCCATGGCGCGGGGCGGGGCCAAGCGGGGCGGGCGCCCGTGTACTGCAGGGTAGGCCGGCCGCTCAGCTGGCGCGCCGAGCGGGTCTGCCTATCCCCCCGGCGGCTCCTGGAGCGGAGCTGAGCTGAGCCGTGCTCTCTGGGCTGCACGCTGCTGCGGATGCGTCCCTTGTCGTCTTGCCGGCGGCCGGCGGCCGGGCCCCAGGTGGCCCATAGCTCGCTCGCCTCGCAGTCCCCTGCTGCCGGCAGCACAACGCTATGAGGCATTCCAAACCTAAGGAGCCACCCATTTTTCGACCATCTCGAAAAAATTATTTTTTGTTATTTCTTAGTAGAGGGCATCCCCCTGATGGTCCCTTGACCAGTCTGGGCTCGATCGGTCCAAAACTGTGAATATGGCAGCGATGCGAAGTGGCCAAAAACAGCCAAAATCGACCATTTGGGTACTAGTAGGCTCTCGAAAACGGTTCATCCTACAGAGTCCCTTCTAAGCTCATTTGAAAGGGGAAAGTGCATTCTAGGTACCCGAATTTTCTCAGATTTTTCCCACGACTGGTTTCGAGGTTATGCCCGTGCAAAGTTGCACAAAACCTTGCAAAGGTAACTTTGGGGGTGTACCATCCCCGGGAAGGCCTTTATTCCGCTCCCCGGCCTGGACTCCACGGTTTCACCGTGCCCGAAGGGGATTTCACATCGGAAAATCTTGTACAGACTACTCGGTATTACACAGTATTATACCAGAATTACACTTGCTCTAGAAACCCAAGTGTGTGCATGGCATGCGCCATTTGGTCAACCACAAGTCACACTCTAAAAAAGAGTGTGCCTGCCAGGCATGCTCTAAAAAATAGTGTGCCTGCCAGGCATGCTCTAAAAAATAGTGTCTGCCAGGCATGCTCTAAAAAAGAGTGTGCCTGCCAGGCATGCTCTAAAAAAAATGTGTGCCTACCAGGCATGCTCTAAATTAAAGCAAGCCAACGAGGCGTGCACTTAGTGCACACACAGAGCATACATAGTGCACTTAGTGCATGCCTGTCAAGCCCACTCTTTTTTAGAGCATGCCTGGCAGGCACACGCTCTAAAAAAAATCTGTGAACAGCAACGGCAAAACATAAGTAATGAAATTAGAGTTGCGAGGAAGTTCCACATCACCACCATGCACGACATAAACAACCCCGACAACAGCTAAGTAGAGTTGGACTGTTGGGTGCAGCTTGTGTATATGTATTACAACGGCATGCAACATGAAAACTAACGGCGACCAGCGAGCCTTAGCCCAACGACAACAACAAAAATCACGTCCGCTAAGGAAAAACAAAAAGCCCGAGAAAAATGTTATTATAAGCCATGTTTTATTTTTTTAGGTTACAAAATATCAAGAAGTTTACACAAATCATTCGCTAAGAATACAAAAACAAAGAAAAGAGGATGTAGAGAAAATAAACAGAACACAATAGTTTGATATTCAAAATAATTTACATTCAAGTGTGAAAGAAGGAATATGTATAACACATTTCGTTTATTACTCTCAAGTATAACTTGCTATACAAATGTGCAATGCCACGATGCTTATCTTTCTGAAAAAAATAACTGTTTTTGGTTGAATAATGCACAAAATCTCTGCAGAGAGAAGCCTAACTCATATGGGTCTTAATGTGTACAGCAAGATTATCTTTACGACTGAATTTTGCTTTGCAAAGATTACACTGATATGGTCTCTCACATTGGTATGGTTTCTCACCGGTATGTATTCTGATGTGTCTAGCAAGATGCCCTTTCTCCCTAAATTTTGATTTGCAATGATGACACTCATATGGTTTCTCACCGGTATGTATTCTTATGTGTCTAACAAGATCCCCTTTCTTACTAAATTTTGCTTTGCAATGATGACACTCATATGGTTTCTCACCGGTATGTATTCTTATGTGTGCATTAAGTTTGTCTTTCCGAGTGAATTTTGCTTTGCAATGATGACACTCATATGGTTTCTCACCGGTATGTATTCTTATGTGTTTAGCAAGATCCCCTTTCTGACCAAATTTTGCTTTGCAGTGATCACATTGGTATGGTTTCTCACCGGTATGTATTCTTATGTGTCTAACAAGATCCCATTTGAGACTAAATTTTGCATTGCAAAGATCACACTTATACGGTTTCTCCCCGGTGTATATTCTTCTGTGACGAGTAAGGTTTGATCGACTTGAAACCTTTTTGCTGCAATATTTACTCGACAATGTTCGCTGGCATTTGTTACTTTGCGGTAGTGTCCCGTCTTTCTCTTGCTCATCCTTAGCTGCTTGGTCGCTAGTATTTCCTGCGCTGACCCTAGGTACCGATTCACGTTCTTCGGAAGGATCCTTATCGGTACTAGACAGCCTGCGACACTTCATATCAGGGGCCTGCTGGCGTGTGCGTAAAGAGTAGCAATCTGATACAACGAGGGTCATCTGGTTGGCCGAGTTCTTGTCTGGAACTCCTTGGCTGTCGTCAAACGGCCCTTTCTCGTCCATCTGGCAATCGTCAAAGTAAGGTTCCACAGGAACCTTGATATTAAATTCTTCAGGGGCATCGAGCAAGGGATGTCTTGCTGGCTCAGCACCTGTGAACAGCAACGGCAAAACATTAGTAATGAAATTTGAGTTCCGAGGACATTTCACATCACTACCATGCACGACATAAAAAACCCCGACAACACCCAAGAAGAGTTAGACTGTTGGGTGCAGCTTGTGTATATGTACTACAACGGCATGCAACAGGAAAACTAACTGCGACCAGCGAGCCCAAGCCCAACGTCAACAACAAAAAACACGTCCGCTAAGAAAAAACAAAGAGCCCCGAGAAAAATGTTATTATAACCAATATTTATTTTTTATAAAGTTACAAAATATCAAGAAGTGTACACAAATCATTTGCTGGGAATAGATAACCAAAGAAAAGAGGATGTAGAGGAAATAAACAGAACACAATAGTTTGATATTCAAAATAATGTACATTCAAGTGTGAAAGAAGGAATATAACACATTTCGTTCATTAATCTCAAGTAGAACTGTCTATACAAATATGCGATGCCACGATGCTTTTCTTTCTGAAAAAATAACTGTTTTTGATTGAATAATGCACAAAATCTCTGCAGAGAGAAGGCTAACTCATATGGGTTTTAATGTGTACAGCAAGATTATCTTTACGACTGAATTTTGCTTTGCAAAGATCACACTGATATGGTCTCTCGCCGGTATGTTTTCTGATGTGTTTAACAAGATCCCCTTTCTGACAAAATTTTGCTTTGCAGTGATCACATCGGTATGGTTTCTCACCGGTATGTATTCTTATGTGTACAGCAAGACTATCTTTACGACTGAATTTTGCTTTGCAAAGATCACACTGATATGGTCTCTCACCGCTGTATATTCTTCTGTGACGAGTAAGGTTTGATCGACTTGAAAACTTTTTGCTGCAATATTTACTCGACAATGTTCGCAGGCATTTGTTACTTTGCGGTTGTTTCCCGTCTTTCTCTTGCTCATCATTAGCTTCTTGGTCGCTAGTATTCCCTGCGCTGACCCTAGGTACCGATTTACGTTCTTCGGCAGGATCCTTATCGATACTAGACAGCCTGCGACTCTTCATATCAGGGGCCTGCTGGTGTGTGCGTAAAGAGTAGCAATTCGATACTACAAGAGTCATCTGGTCGGCCGAAGGGTTGTCTGCAACATCTTGGCTGTCGCCAAACGGCCTTTTCTCGTCCATCTGGCAATCGTCAGGGTAAGGTTCCTCAGGAACCTTGATACTAAACCCTTCAGGGGCATCGGGCCGGGGATGTTTTGGTGGCTCAGTACCTGTGAAAAGCAACGGCAAAACATTAGCAATGAAATTTGAGTTCCGAGGAAGTTCCACATCACCACCATGCGCGACGTAAACAATACTCTTTTTTAGAATGTGCCTTGTGGTTGACTCCAAATAGCGCATGCCATGCACACACTTGGGTTTCTAGAGTGTATTACTCTCAAGATTTAATCACTTTCGAGCATATTCTTGTGTTTTTCGGTATTACATTACGTGTATTACGGCGTAATACATGGATCAGGTGTACAGTGTATTACGGAAGTGAATTCCCCCTCGCAGTGACCACACCCTGCGCCTCAGCCACGCCACAGGCTCCAGCGTGCCGAGGAATGTGAGCTTATGGGCCGCGTCCTAGGCCTCGACAGCCTCCACCGAGTAGTCTGTACAAGATTTTCCGATGTGAATTCCCCCTCCGGTAACGGTGAAACCCTGGAGTCCAGGCCGGGGAGCGGAATAAAGGCCAATTTAGGCAATCGGCGGTCCCTGGACGTCCCCGAGGAGAACATCAGGATGATGCCGGAGGTGCAAACTGACATCGGGAATGTCTTTGTCGACCCTGAAAACCCCCCGGTACCGATTTTGGCTAAGGTCGGTCCCTACCCGGGGATGGTACACTCCCAAAGTTACCTTTGCAAGGTTTTGTGCAACTTTGCACGGGCATAACCTCGAAACCAGTCGTGGGAAAAATCTGAGAAAATTGGGGTACCTAGAATGCACTTTCCTCTTTCAAATGAGCTTGGAAGGGACTGTGTAGGATGAACCGTTTTCGAGAACCCATTAGTACCCAAATGGTCGATTTTGGCTGTTTTTGGCCACTTTGTACCGCTGCCAAGTCCACAGTTTTGGACCGATCGAGCCCAGACTGGTCAAGGGACCATCAGGGGGATGCCCTCTACTAAGAAATAACAAAAAATAAGTTTTTCGAGATGGTCGAAAAATGGGTGGCTCCTTAGGTTTGGAATGCCTCTATACCCTAGCCGTAGCGGTGCACGGGGTCCTTGTCCTCCGAGTGGCCCTCGTCATGATCGACATGGCATGGCCCGCTGCCGTGGGGCCATCTGCAATACGATCCTGTTGGGGTATCGCCGCAGAACTGCCCTGTGGCATGGGCCTCACCGGTGGTACCAACTGTATTTAGTGCTCTCTCTCTCTCTCTCTCTCTCTCTCTCTCTCTCACTCTCTCACTCTCTCACTCTCTCACTCTCTCACTCTCTCACTCTCTCACTCTCTCACTCTCTCACTCACTATCTCTCCGCCGCTAAGGACTGCGGTAAAGTGCCTCCGCGTCACAGTGGGTAATGAAGTCCAACCAGCCCCCCTCCCCCACCACCCTCCTCAGCCCCGCACCCGTCCGGAGAAGGTTTTGGAAGTCATCCGATTCGTCTCGCCGTGCCGTCGTTAACTCACAAATTGGTGATTTGACCAATTGATCATCGTGACGTCCTCATCGCCCTCCTTCACCAAAAAAATAAAATGGAAAAAGGCGCCGTGAAATAATGAAGGGGCGTGAAAAATACCCCGCGAGCCAATAATGTAGAGTGGACGTAGCAGCCAGCGTCCGCGCAAAGGATCAGAAGACTTAAATAATGAAATTTCTATCCACGTGCCAACGAGGATCCCTTCCTCGGCCAGGACCTGAAGTGGGTGGTTCAGTCCGTAAAAAAACGACTGATAGTAAGGTTGGGTGAGTGTTTGTCTGAGCGTTGAAAAAACTCTAATGTCCTTGGACAAACCAACCGTCGGGGGTTGGTCTAGGGGTACCAAGGAGTGCCCCTGCACAACCCCTGTCATTCTGGAGAAAAATAAAATTCGACCGAAAATCGTCGAAATGCCAAGGCTATGGGCTATGCGTTTTTGCGATATTCGGCCGAGTACAAATTGTATCCGATTTCGACCAAACTCACAGGATACCTTCCTCTAGGTCTAAAAAGCACGTAGCAAGTGTTTTCTGCTGAAAAAACAAAACGACATACATAGCCTTTGGAGTTTTGCGATTTTCGGCCAAAACAAAATTTCTCTGATTTCGACAAAACATGGCCACCACGTGGACCGGCGATGTAGAGCGGCCCGTCCCGGTAGCAGGCTCATCGACTGACCGACCAACCGCTGCAAGCTACACCATTAAACCATAACCGTCAGCCATTAATCTGCGTCAAGTCAAGGTCCGCCCTACCCGCCTCGGCCCCGGCTCGGCTCGGCCAGCCGCCTCCGGCTTAAGGGGCGCCTGAGCCCGCCCGGCCCGGCCCGGCCCGCGATAAGGGAATGCCACGTTCCGGTCCAAGTGATGGCGCTAAGGCCATTCAGGAGACACCCCCTCCCCCACCGGCCCCACTGCACCGGCATGCGCTAATGGATGGGGGTAGCAGACTGCACTGCTCCGAACAAATTCTTTAAGTTCCCTGGGATTGTGCATATATATAGAGTTAGTAATTTGCAGTTGAAGGTGTTGGAAAATATCAAGCTTAATGTCAAGTGGCTCACGGAAGACGGGGAAGCCAAGAGAGAGCTTTGCTCCGCTCAGCAACTATACGTGTTCTGTTTACAGGGTATTATCGTTCACCTCTCGCGAGTATGGCGGCTGATCGGGTTAAGGAGACCAGATGGGAAACACAGGAGGGCAAGATTGTGTGGTCGGGATTGGAGCGTGAAATGAAGTTTAATGGGTGATGATCAGGTGCCGGATCCGGGCGTGGCGGGGCGTGGCGGGGCGTGGCGGGGCGTGGCGGGGCCAACAGCTAGCCGGCGCGGCCCCGGCGCCTCCCTGCAGGGCGGTCCGGCCCCGGCCCCGCCGGGTCGGCGCTCCGTTGACTAATGACCGTCGAGGCGGCTCTAGTAATTAAAAGATGAGAAATTCTCCGGGCGTGCGGTGCGCTGCCGTGGGGAGGCCGCCGAGATGAGCCGAGCCGAGCCGAGCCGAGCCGAGCCGTGCCCAGCCGAGCCTAGCGGAGCCGAGCCGAGCCAAGTCGATTGGTAGTACCCCTCTGCCGGCCTGACAGATGGAACTGGAACTACTCCGGCGCGGCGCGCGGGCCGCGGCTCACGGGGCCTATTCTGTTGATAGCGCCGCAGGGCAGGGCAACGGGTCCATTATTTGGTCCAGGGGCAAGGCTTCTGACAAGTATTTTTTGTTTGTGTTAGTAAAAATTTATGTTGCTCAAAATAATCCCAAAACATCAGAAAAAAAATCCTAGACCTGTATCTCAAACCGTTTAGATTTGGCAAGCAGCATTGGAAAGAAAAGTAGATACGTAAAAAGCTAACTCAAAAGACGCGGCAATGAATTTTGATGACTTTTTTTTTTCCTGAATCCGCTCGACATGCTGATTCTAAAAATTTGTGTCCCATGGTTGGGACTTGTACGGTTTAAAAGTTAACTCTCTGCACAACAGTCAAATTTTGAATTTTTTTTACTATTTTAGGGAAAATAAATATTTTTAGCCTGTTCCTCCCATTCCTAGTGGCAGCCCAGGTCAGAACATCCTCTCTGGGGTATAACTTAACTTTAGAATGTATATTCTGTCAATGAAAAATTTTCACCTTGTGAACAAACATCTATTATCAATCAGCTTATCAGAGTTTTACGTTACTTCGGATTGACTTCAAAATTAGTTTTGACCTGGGACCATGGTTTGCCATAGGCCTCTCCAATGACAAAAACTAGCATTTAAATATGCTCAGTATTTTATTCATAAAATACCTGACAGATTAAATAATAAAATTACTTGAACTTACTTGGGCAGGTTTCTTAATGCAGTGTTCTGTCCTAACCCATGTTGATATTTTTAAAGGCAATCAATATCATTTATCAGCAAAAGAGGTGACAGCATTGCAATGGAAACAAAGCACAATTTTCAGATGATGATGATAAGGGAGCAGCACTAGTTGACATTAACTGGTCCAACATAGGAAACTTATTTATATTTAGTGATAATATGCCAAGGCAACCATACAGTGCAAATCTTTGGTTTGGCCGAGACAAGGATGAGGGGAAGGGAAGTGCGGGGAGGGGGAGAGACGAGTTGTCGCAGTTGTCGCCAGGTCCGACAGATCGCGGCACCTGCCGCATAGACCACCCTCCCCGCCCTCCCCGATTCTCCTCTCCCCCTCCCCGCACTTCCCTTCCCCTCATCCCCTCAAAATTTGACTGTTGTGCAGAGAGTTAACTTTTAAACCGTACAAGTCCCAACCATGGGACACAAATTTTTAGAATCAGCATGTCGAGCGGATTCAGGAAAAAAAAAGTCATCAAAATTCATTGCCGCGTCTTTTGAGTTAGCTTTTTACGTATCTACTTTTCTTTCCAATGCTGCTTGCCAAATCTAAACGGTTTGAGATACAGGTCTAGGATTTTTTTTCTGATGTTTTGGGATTATTTTGAGCAACATAAATTTTTACTAACACAAACAAAAAATACTTGTCAGAAGCCTTGCCCCTGGACCAAATAATGGACCAACAGAACCTAGCACACTAGATAAGGACTGGAACGCGACTAAAAAAAAAATTGTCACTGGAGCGTAACCTTTGGGTGCAGAGCGACGCGACGCGGCCCTAGCGCAGCTCCGTTCGCTCCGCTCCGCAGTACAGGCCCAGCCCAGCCGGTCCGTCCGCCCTGGCCCGCCGCACTGCAGACCGGCCCGACCCGAACCAACTTCTTTCTAATTACCCCTAATTACCATGCAAGCGGGATGGGAAGGCGTCCAAATGCGCGCGCCGTGCGATACGGCGCGCCAACCCGCCCCGCCCCGCCTCTCCAACGCGCCTACGCCCTCCCACCACTGCACAGAGAGAGAGAGAGGGGGGGAGGGGATAGAACACACACACACACACACACACACACACACACACACTAGGCGGGGGTGGATGCCATGGTCTGGGGCAGACACGAGCAGACGCGCCTGCACCTCTCTAAATCATGCATTGCTTTTCCGTTCCTGCCCTTTTCCCAAGGGCCGAAGTGAGAGAGTAAAAGGGGAGAGTGAGTTTGAGAGAGAGGGAGAGGAATGCTCTCCGCGCGCCCAGCCCACTACACCACTGCCGGGCCGAGCCGGTCCGCCGCGCAGGGACTACTCAATACCCTTGGCGGAGTGGAGTGGAGTGGTAGAGTCGCTCCCAGCGATTGCGGCCCCCGGCGCGTCCTCACGCTGATGACACCATAGGAGGCACGTGGACGTGCGAGAGAGAGAGAGAGAGAGAGAGGGAGAGAGAGAGAGAGAGAGAGAGAGAGAGAGAGAGAGAGAGAGGGGGGGGGGGAGAGCACAAGAGATTCAACTAGAAGCCACCGCACAACGATCATCATCATCTTGCCTTCACGGGGTCGTGGGGGCCACCGAACGGTGGGGGCGGGGTGGGGCGGGGCGGGGCGGGGCGGGGCGGGGCGGGGCGGGTCGAGCTAGGGTGTGAGTGGGGCGGGGGCCGGTTGCGATCTTAGAGTCACTCACTCCAGTAGTTCGGATAACGTGTTGACGCAGCTGACTTGCCAGTAGATTTCCGACGAGGCCTATCGTAATGCGGCCCGCGCCATTCAGTAGGTGGCGCGGGGCGGGGCGGGGCGGGGCGGGGCGGGGCGAGGCGGGGCGGGCGTAGCGGGGCGGGGCGGAACGGGGCGGGCCTGAGGGACGCCCTATCCCTCCCTGTCCCACCCTGCTCTGCGCCACTTCCGGCTGACACTCTCATTTGCACCTAGCGATCGTCGGAAGGAGCCACCCGCGTCTCTCTCTCTCTCTCTCTCTCTCTCTCTCTCTCTCTCTCTCTCTCTCTCTCTCTCTCTCTCGCTCTGGCGCTGACACTATTGTCCCGGAGAAATTGGAAGCCGGCTGCGCATGGGGCGCGCGCGCGGATAAGTCCCAGGTCCCGGAAGCCCTCCTCTCCCCGGGAGTGATCACTCCTCGCGCTACCGTATCGTCAGCTGACGTCACGTCACGTGACGTGACGCCCGCTCCGCGCCCTTTCGTCGAGCCTCCCTTTGAATGGCCTGCGCTCGGGTAGAGTAACGTGTCGCATACGCGTTCGTTACGCATACGTCATGCGTACTGATCGTGTGTGTGTGTGTGTGTGTGTGTGTGTGTGTGTGTGTGTGAGTCGTTGGTGCTCAGTGCCCCCCCTCCCCCCCCCCTTCTGCCTATAGTGTCGCGAGGCACTTCAAATACTATTCCGTCCCGTCCCCTCCTGCTCGCTCTCCCCTGTCTCCCTCTCTTTCTCTCGCTCGCCCTCGTCACCCCCAGCCGCCCCGGCCTGTGAGCTCTTTCTCCTCCACATCGCCTCTGCCGCCTGCTTGTTTCGGGCCTTCTCATTATTTATGAGGCGCCCGGCGAGAGAGCGAGAGCGACAGGGAGTACGCGAGAAGAGGATGGGAGGCGAGGGGGGAGGGGGGGGAGGGTAGAATGAGAGAGACAGTGCGAGAATGATATCCGAATTTCAAAGCGGCTTGAGATAGGGTGCGCCTCGCGCAAGACGTTGATGGAGACGAGCATTCTGCTGCAGCGGCGGGGTGGGGCGGGGCGGGGCGGGGCGGGGCGGGGCGGGGCGGGGCGGGGCGGGGCGGGTCAGGGCGGGGCGGGGCGGGTCAGGGCGGGGCCGGGCAGGATATTGAATCCACCCGCACCACCACCTTCTCCTTCCTCTCCGCAGCGCAGCACGGCGGAGCAGCACGGCAACAGATTTGCCCCTGAATATAACCGTACACTAACCGCGTGCCGCCGGAGCACCGCGTGTTTGAGATTCAGCGGCAGCAGTCCGAAATGAGAGGAAGAAAAGGAGAGAGAATCCGAGCAGCGGCGCGCCTGGCAGTATTGACACGAGAAGAAAACGCCCGCGAAAATGAGGGAAAATTTTCCGCCGCCGCGCCGAGCGCGCCAGGTCTGCAGCTCCTAATGGCCTCTGAGGGGGAGGGGGAGGGGGAGGGGGAGGGGGAGGCATACCGGCTGCTGCTGCAGCTGCTGCGCCGAGCTTATCGGACCGACTTGTCACGCGTTCAAATACCGGGAGGAAGAAACGCGCGCGTGCCTCGTTTTCGTACATTTCCCTTTTCCTTTTTTTTATTTTCGCGCCGCGGCCACACGCGTTTCTCTCTCTCTCTCTCTCTCTCTCTCTCTGGAGCGCCCGCCCGCGGGATGTGTCTATTTCCGTCGGTCGTAACAGGTTCGCGTCGTGTGCACTGAAGCCCGCGGGCCGCAGGCAGGCAGGCAGGCCTGCCAACGGCAGGCAGAAAAGGCGTTATTCCACGCCACCTTGCGAATACGGACCATCGTACTTATTCGCACACACGTGGCCGTGTGTTATTCGAAGCCAGCAGCAGCTGTTTTGTTTTTTATTCGGGTGTTGGTGTTTTTACCTCTCACTTTCCCCCTTATCGCACTGTACGGCCCGGCTCCGTCTCCCCTCTCCCCCCTCCTCCCTTCCTCCCTCTCTTTCTCTCTCTCTCTCTCTCTCTCTCTCTCTCTCTCTCTCTGGTGTCGTTGGCTGCGCCATTGGAGTTTAATGCCGTGCCGTAGACATGCCCCCGTCCGCAGCCTCGCTCGAGTACCTCACGAGAAACGGATGCACTGGAAAATTTGGCAGTTACTGTACTGCGGCGCCACGCAACACGGGACGAAATCACCCGTAGTACTCAAAGTGCAAAGTTCTTCAGAAACACGCGCACACTCATCGAGAGAGAGGGAGAGCGAGATAGATAATGAGAGAGAGAGAGAGAGAGAGAGAGAGAGAGAGAGAGAGAGAGAGAGAGACGCAGATTTATTGTTGAGCCGCCGGTAAAGCTTTCCCTTCTATTCCTTGCATCGACAAAAGGCGCCGTGGCCCCGCCGGCCCCGCCCCCCCCCCCCCCACCCCGCCCCACCCCGCCCCACCCCGCCCCGCCCCGGCGCCGGGCCGAGGCGCCACCAGGCGCCGCCACCAACGCAACCTCAGGCCTGAGGCCAGGCGGCCTATTGTTTGATGGAGGCGATATTTACGACTATTGCCCTTTGATTGAAAAATATTGAGACGACGAAAGGGGGAAATGCACGCAAAGGAGGAATAATGGGGCATTATAAGACGCGTGAGGCGAAAGGGAAGAGGGTTAAAATTTAGTTCATAAAGCTAAAATTTTGAACCACACGGATTACTCCAGCTATATTGCTGTGCTCCACGCCTTTAACCGGCAATCTGTCGGATAATAGAGACCAGACGAGGGCCGATAGAGCGACACGACGGCGTCGAGGAAATATTCATTCTGTAATTAGCGAGTGATTACAAGTCCGGGAGGGCAGCACGCCACGCGCGCCGCACGTGCTCACCAGCTCGCCAAGACCCTCGCCACGTGCAGTGCACGTGGCGTGCACGTGGTCCCGCCACCGCACCTCGTCCGGGACCGCAGGGACTGGAGGGGCGGTGCAAGGGCGTAAGCGAGAGAGGAGCAGCAGCGGAGAAACAAAGGAGAGAGAGGGAGAGGGAGAGGGAGAGGGAGAGGGAGGAGAGAGAGAGAGAGAGAAGGGAAAAGGGAGTGGGAGCTGCGGGTCTTCCTGAAGAGGATGACATTGTCGACCACAATAGACTGCTGGCGACCCCTAAATGGCTTCGCCGCGCCGCGCCGCTCCGCCCGCGCCTTACACGTGCACGGTACACGTGTAGTGTAGTCGCGTAACAGCCCCGCCAGCCTCATAAGAGCTCTGGCAGATTTATACTTCGCGGCGGCGCCGCTTAGGCCCACAGAGACGTACATGCACAAAGCTCAAAAAAAAAAAAAAAAATTAAAAAAAATTAAATTTCCAAGCATCTAAGCACGAAAGCACGAAAGCACGAAACTACCAATACGTTCTGCATGCGTCCTGTTCCGACATATAATACATTACCGCACAGCAGCTACAATCGTAGTTGCTGTGCGCCAGACGACGAGATCTGAGCAGTAATTGCTGCAAAAGGACCCACCGCGCCCGGCGCGTGGGGCGGGCGGGCGAGGCGATGGAGAGGCGTGGCGGGGCGTGGCAAGGCGTGGCAAGGCGTGGCGGGGCGTGGCGGGGCGTGGCGGGGCGTGGCGGGGCGTGGCAGGGCGTGGCGTGGCGTGGCGTGGCGGGGCGGCCGCGCCCTGCTACTCCGCCCACGCTCCTTACACAAGCCCCTCCAAAACGCCTGCTGCAGCAGCTGCTGCTCCTTTGAAAGTCGATGAGAGGCGCCTGCTCGCCCCGCCTCGTTCACTCCTTGAATGCAAACTGGGAGAGCAGGGCGGGCGCGAGGACATGATGGAGATGGAGCTCATCTGCACTCGAGCCCGCGCCGCGCGAGCAGGTGCCTATCAAGCGGGGCGAGAGTGTAGTGCCAGCCCCGGCCCGCGGGGCGGGGCGGGGCGGGGCGGGGCGGGGTGGGGCGGGGCGGGGCGGGGCGGGGTGGGGCAGGTCGGGCGGGGTGGGGCGGGCCGGGGCGGGGCTGGCCGGCGGTGCGGTGATGACCACTAGCTGCACTAGCACAGGGAGCGGGACGCGCCACGCCGCGCAGATAAGCGCGCCACGACGTTTGAGGAAGAAGGAATAAAAGTTTCGCCCATTTTGTCCTGCTGATCTGAGCAGCGCAGCGAGCCCGAAGGGCAGCCGACGCGTGCGGGGGCGTCCGAGCCGGGCCGTCCCGCCACCTCTGACTGACAACAAGTAGGGCGGGGCGGGGCGGGGCGGGGCGGGGCGGGGCGGGGCGGGGCGCTAGGACCGCCCCTCCGGAGGGTGTGCCGGTGCCGCTCCCGCTCCGTCACGGCAGTTGCGGTGACTTCCGGAGGAGGGGGAGGACTGGGGGCGGGCCCGGGGCGGGCCGGGGGCGGGCCGGGGGCGGGACGGGGAAGGGCTGGGGGCGGCCCAGGGGGGAGGGGGGCGACCAGCAGCGTCGCCGTCTCCCGCCGCACTGCGGGCTGCGCCGGGCCGCGGCGGGACAGGCGGGTTTGTTGTGGGCGAGTACCGTGAAGATGATACTCCCTGGCTGACGCCCCACCCCACGCCACCCCGCTCCGCCCCACCCCGCCCCACCCCACCCCACCCCAGCCCGGCGCCAAGAGAAATGGCGACGTGTCTTATTCTGCACTTTGTTGGCTCGACGCGCGCGAGACGAGGCCGGAAAGTGGTTCGTCTCCCAAGGGCAAGTTTTCGAGCTGTTGTTTCGAGCAACAACAATTTTTAGGCGAATAGCGATACACTCTCGCTCGGGCTTACAAAGTAGAATGACTGGGACATTTTCTGCGGCCGCGGCGTGGCGGCGCGGGGAGCTAGTTTAGTCGACAAATACTTTGCTTTTCAGACGCAGTGGTGATATATTATTATCACTGAGGAGGCCCGGGGAGGAAGGCCAGGGCGTGACGCTGCAACTCCCGGCCCCACTGCGCCCCCTCCCTCCCTCCCCTCGGGGTGATTAGAAAGCCGTCATCACTCAGCGAGGGACCAGGGCCGGGCCGGGCGGGGCCTGTTGTCCTTCCCGTACGGACCATTGCCCATGAGGTCATAAGGGAGGTGGTAGCGAGGCGCGTGCCGTGCCACACCGCGCCCTTCGCTTCTCGGGGGCGGGGCGGGGCGGGGCAGGGCGGGGCGGCGTGTGGTTCGACGGGGGCCAGAGGATCCCCCCCACGCCGACCCTGACCCGCCCTGTCGTTAAAATTAACGAGGCCGAGCGTGGCGCGCTTGTTTTTGAGAAGTCGCGCGACGCGACGGTGGACGGGGCGGGGGCGCACATCA
This sequence comes from Frankliniella intonsa, assembly GCA_033675135.1. Taxonomy (NCBI): domain Eukaryota; kingdom Metazoa; phylum Arthropoda; class Insecta; order Thysanoptera; family Thripidae; genus Frankliniella; species Frankliniella intonsa. The sequence goes on along the minus strand of CM066247.1, from coordinate 6,841,338 downwards.
GGAGGGCGCGGCGTCGGGTCATTCCCTCCCTTCCCGCTGGTCACGGCGCCTCTACTTAGGCCCCTCGAGGACCCTGCGAAGGTTAAATCTGCCTGCTCGACAAGTAGAAAACGTGTGACGTCATCATAAGCAAAGTCCTATCAGGACATTGTCCTGGTTACGGCCGCGCAGAGCATGTCGTCGTACTAGAGAGACTCTGACCAGCCCCGGCGCTTGTCTCGCGCGGCGAGTTGACGTCTCTCTCCCTACGAGTCTCTCCCCGTCATACAGACTGGCTCGCGCCGCGCACAGCCCGAGGGGGAAACAACTCTTAATTTTTTGTACACCTAGTAATTCAGAAAAATTCCGAAAAAAAAAATCAGAAAAATTCAGAGAAACTCAGAAAAATTTAGAGAAATTCACTAAAATTCACAAAATATTCACAAAAATTCACAAAAATTCACAAAAGTTCACAAAAATTTAGGAAAAATTCGAGCAAAACTTTTCAAAAATTCAAGAAAAATTCACAAAAATTCAAGAAAAATTCACAAGAATTCGCAAAAATTCACAAAAAATCACGACATTTGTACACCAAAATTCAGAGTTGTTTCCCCTTCGGCACAGCCCCACCCTCACGGGTTGCAGCTCGCTACAGTGCTGGCGGCGGCGGCAGCGGAGGTGAAAACTAGCTAAAACCATACGCCAAAGACAAACACGCGCGCTTCAAGCTTATCCTTCCGCCTCAAGCCGCTCGTTCCCGCCCCCGCCCCGCCTCGTCACGGCTCCAGCATCCGGGGGCGGACATTGTTGCAGCGGGGCGGGGGCGGGCCGGGGGCGGCAGGCTGCTAGCGCTGCAGCGCTCATGACCCGTAACGACCCTAACCCTACGGCTCCCGGCTGGCCTGGCCCTTTCCCCCGGCGGCGCGGAGCGGGGCAGGCGTTTGCGAAAGATAGGCGTCAGAGTCTGTCTGCTTATGTTTTTTATTTCAAATAATTATATTTCCTTACAAGAGAAATACTTGGGTTGCGGTCGAGCGGGCGCACTCAGCTCAGCTCAGCGCACCTCGGCGCTCGGCCGCCCCGCCCTGCCCCGCCCTGCCCCGCCCCGCCCCGCCCCGCCCATCCGGGTCAATGCGCGCGCTCAAGGGTTCATTGGTATTCCCCTCGGCGCGGCGCGCGGTGCGGTGCGGTGCGGCGCTTCGCGGTGCAACCGGCGGGATCCTAGCCAATCTCAACAGACATGCATACCTAATTTCCCCGGCCGGGCCGGGCCGGGCCGGGGCTGAGCCGGGCCGACAGACATGTCCGGTGAGCGGTGCCGCGCATCTTCATTTGCCTTTCAGCGTTTGAGAGGGAATGTGAGGAGGCCTGGGCAAAGCGGGAGTGGAATTTAAAAAAAAAAAATGAAAAAACTGCCATGCCTCTCGCTGCGCGTTTTCAAACTTGAAATTAATCAGAGCTTATTAGCATACCATAACAAGAAGTCTGGCGAGATAAACATTGTCCTATCGGGCGACCCTTGTCCCACCCCACCCCGTCCCCGTCGCAAGAAGAAGAGAACAAGTCGGATAAACGCCGCGTGCGCTGGAGAGAAAGAACGGAGAGGTGGCGCCCCGCTCCGCCCGCCCGTGTGTCCAAGGCCATGTCAGTCTCGGCGGAGGGGGCCGGCCGGCCCAGCCCAGCCCGGCCCGCGAGGGAGGACGAGCTTTCCTAAACTTGACGGATGAAAATGCCACGCGCTGTTGGCAACGACGTCTCTTTCCTGAGAACGTCCGTTTTCCAATCGCGCACTTGGCAAGGTGGCTCCGAGGAGGCGGCCGAGCCAAACAAACGGGCGAGCGCGTCACGTGGACGTCACGGACACGCCGAGGACTAGGGTGGTCCAAACCCGAAAAGTATTTTTTTTGGTAGGGGCGGACTCGTCAAAAGTTTTGTTTTCCGATGCAGATTCTAAAAATATTGGGGTCAAAGTCGTGCGACAAAAATTAGGGGTCGCGCAGAGGGCGGGAAGTTTGAACATTCAGCCGTATCTTTTAAAGCGGCTAGGGACTCTACTATTGATCATAGAAAAAAGTACCTTAAGTCAAAATGTCATTATTTGGTCTCGCCAAACACCCGGAAGTACTCCTGACCACTTCCGGCTACTTCCGGGTGCCTACCTTCCGGGGGCATAGTGTTTAAATAGGAATAAAACATTAAAAATAATAAAAAAACACATGGAAAAGAACTAGCAGGTTTATTTTTTTCACATTTGGCGAACAGATTTTCTGTCATGAGCGACAACATACATTAATTCCTTGTTTTTGGTCCACATTTTTCGTAAGTACATTGTTGAATTTTTTGGCTAAGGCTACACCGCGTTCAGCCGCATCATTTCTGGAGGGAAGGTGTTGCACAAATTTCTCAAGAGTTTTGTAGGATGAATTGTTTTTCCACTCTGATGGATGTAATGACAAAAATTCAGATTCTACTTTCAATTTCCTAAAGAAATTAAGGGAGCCTTTGTTTGCAAAATCAGCAAGCTGTAAATGTTGAACAGAAGTGTCTAGCTTTCCTACGTGGCCCTTGTACACACTGTCATCGTCTATAGGGTTCGAAGTCATTGCTAAAACTATTTCTTGCTTTTCTGAAGAATGATGCCCGCTAAACTTTGTGGCACAAAAACTCAGACCCGCACTCAAAAACTCAGACCCGCACTCAAAAACTCAGACCCGCACTCAAAAACTCAGACCCGCACTCAAAAACTCAGACCCGCACTCAAAAACTCAGACCCGCACTCAAAACTCAGACCCGCACTCAAAAACTCAGACCCGCACTCAAAAACTCAGACCCGCACTCAAAAACTCAGACCCGCACTCAAAAACTCAGACCCGCACTCAAAAACTCAGACCCGCACTCAAAACTCAGACCCGCACTCAAAAACTCAGACCCGCACTCAAAAACTCAGACCCGCACTCAAAAACTCAGTCCCCACACTCAAAAACTCAGACCCGCACTCAAAAACTCAGACCCGCACTCAAAAACTCAGACCCACACTCAAAAACTCAGACCCGCACTCAAAAACTCAAACCCGCACTCAAAAACTCAAACCCGCACTCAAAAACTCAGACCCGCACTCAAAAACTCAGACCCGGACTCAAAAACTCAGACCCACACTCAAAAACTCAGACCCGCACTCAAAAACTCAGACCTGCACTCAAAAACTCAGACCCGCACTCAAAAACTCAGACCCGCACTCAAAAACTCAGACCCGCACTCAAAAACTCAGACCGCACTCCAAAACTCAGACCCGCACTCAAATACTCAGACCCGCACTCAAAAACTCAGACCCGCACTCAAAAACTCAGACCCGCACTCAAAAACTCAGACCCGCACTCCAAAACTCAGACCCGCACTCAAAAACTCAGACCCGCACTCAAAAACTCAGACCCGCACTTAAAAACTTAGACCCGCACTTAAAAACTTAGACCCGCACTCAAAAACTCGACCCGCACTCAAAAACTCAGACCCGCACTCAAAAACTCAGACCCGCACTCAAAAACTCAGACCCTCACTCAAAAGCTCAGTCCCGCACTCAAAAACTCAGACCCGCACTCAAAAACTCAGACCCGCACCCAAAAACTCAGACCCGCACTCAAAAACTCAGACCCGCACTCAAAAACTCAGACCCGCACTCAAAAACTCAGACCCGCACTCAAAAACTCAGACAGGCACTCAAAAACTCAGACCCGCACTCAAAAACTCAGACCCGCACTCAAAAACTCAGACCCGCACTCAAAAACTCAGACCCGCACTCAAAAACTCAGACCCGCACTCAAAACTCAGAACTCAAAACTCAGACACTCAAAAACTCAGACCCGCACTCAAAAACTCAGACCCGCACTCAAAAACTCAGACCCGCACTCAAAAACTCAGACCCACTCAAAAACTCAGACCCGCACTCAAAAACTCAGACCCGCACTCAAAACTCAGACTCGCACTCAAAAACTCAGACTTGCACTCAAAAACTCAGACCCGACTGAAAAACTCAGACCCGCACTCAAAAACTCAGACCCGCACTCAAAAACTCAGACCCGCACTCAAAAACTCAGACCCGCACTCAAAAACTCAGACCCGCACTCAAAAACTCAGACCTCCACTCAAAAACTCAGACCCGCACTCAAAAACTCAGACCCGCACGGAAAAACTCAATCCCCACCTCTGAAACTCAGACCCGCACTCAAAAACTCAGACCTGCACTCAAAAACTCAGACCCGCACTCAAACTCAGACCCGCACTCAAAAACTCAGACCCGCACTCAAAAACTCAGACCCGCACTCAAAAACTCAGACCCGCACTCAAAAACTCAGACCCGCACTCAAAAACTCAGACCCGCACTCAAAAACTCAGACCCGCACTCAAAAACTCAGACCCGCACTCAAAAACTCAGACCCGCACTCAAAAACTCAGACAGGCACTCAAAAACTCAGACCCGCACTCAAAAACTCAGACCCGCACTCAAAAACTCAGACAGGCACTCAAAAAGTCAGACAGGCACTCAAAAACTCAGACCCGCACTCAAAAACTCAGACCCGCACTCAAAAACTCAGACCCGCACTCAAAAACTCAGACCCGCACTCAAACACTCAGACCCGCACTCAAAAACTCAGACCCGCACTCAAAACTCAGACCCGCACTCAAAAACTCAGACCCGCACTCAAAAACTCAGACCCGCACTCAAAAACTCAGACCCGCACTCAAAAACTCAGACCCGCACTCAAAAACTCAGACCCGCACTCAAAAACTCAGACCCGCACTCAAAAACTCAGACCCGCACTCAAAACTCAGACCCGCACTCAAAAACTCAGACCCGCACTCAAAAACTCAGACCCGCACTCAAAAACTCAGACCCGCACTCAAAAACTCAGACCCGCACTCAAAAACTCAGACCCCCACTCAAAAACTCAGACCCGCACTCAAAAACTCAGACCCGCACTCAAAAACTCAGACCCGCACTCAAAAACTGCTCAGACCCGCACTCAAAAACTCAGACCCGCACTCAAAAACTCAGACCCGCACTCAAAAACTCAGACCCGCACTCAAAAACTCAGACCCGCACTCAAAAACTCAGACCCGCACTCAAAAACTCAGACCCGCACTCAAAAACTCAGACCCGCACTCAAAACCTAAGACCCACTCAAAAACTCAGACCCGCACTCAAAAACTCAGACCCGCACTCAAAAACTCAGACCCGCACTCAAAAAACTCAGACCCGCACTCAAAAAACTCAGACCCGCACTCAAAAACTCAGACCCGCACTCAAAAACTCAGACCCGCACTCAAAAACTCAGACCCGCACTCAAAAACTCAGACCCGCACTCAAAAACTCAGACCCGCACTCAAAAACTCAGACCCGCACTCAAAAACTCAGACCCGCACTCAAAAACTCAGACCCGCACTCAAAAACTCAGACCCGCACTCCAAAAACTCAGACCCGCACTCCAAAAACTCAGACCCGCACTCAAAAACTCAGACCCGCACTCAAAAACTCAGACCCGCACTCAAAAACTCAGACCCGCACTCAAAAACTCAGACCCACACTCAAAAACTCAGACCCGCACTCAAAAACTCAGACCCGCACTCAAAAACTCAGACCCGCACTCAAAAACTCAGACCCGCACTCAAAAACTCAGACCCGCACTCAAAAACTCAGACCCGCACTCAAAAACTCAGACCCGCACTCAAAAACTCAGACCTGCACTCAAAAACTCAGACCCGCACTCAAAAACTCAGACCCGCACTCAAAAACTCAGACCCGCACTCAAAAACTCAGACCCGCACTCAAAAACTCAGACCCGCACTCAAAAACTCAGCACACTGCAGGCTACAAATTTTTAAGTCATTTGTAGTATTTATCACCTGAACTTATTTGTCTCGCACTGTTTGACAAACATGTTAGTGTAACAGAAAAGCAAGAAATAGTTTTAGCAATGACTTTGAACCTAAAGACGATGACAGTGTGCGCAAGGGCCACGTAGGAAAGCTAGACACTTTTGTTCAAAATCTACAGCTTGCTGATTTTGCAAACAAAGGCTCCCTTAATTTCTTTAGGAAATTGAAAGTAGAACTTGAATTTTTTCATTACATCCATCAGAGTGGGAAAACAATTCATCCTACAAATCTCTTGAAAAATTTGTGCAACACCTTCTTTCTACAAATCGACACGCGAGAGGAATAACCACCTACCTCCGCGAACTGAAAACAAAACCGCTTACCTCTGCGTGTCCTACACTAAAAACTGCAGTACCATTGGTCCTACATTTTTTACTGCAGTACTGTACGACACTTGAGTTTGCAGAGTGTACTTACGAAAAATGTGGACCAAAAACAAGGAATGTATGTTGTTGTCGCTCATGACAGAAAATCTGTTCGCCAAATGTGAAAAAAATAAACCTGCTAGTTCTTTTCCATGTGTTTTTTTATTATTTTTAATGTTTTATTCCTATTTAAACACTATGCCCCCGGAAGGTAGGCACCCGGAAGTAGCCGGAAGTGGTCAGGAGTACTTCCGGGTGTTTGGCGAGACCAAATAATGACATTTTGACTTAAGGTACTTTTTTCTATGATCAATAGTAGAGTCCCTAGCCGCTTTAAAAGATACGGCTGAATGTTCAAACTTCCCGCCCTCTGCGCGACCCCTAATTTTTGTCGCACGACTTTGACCCCAATATTTTTAGAATCTGCATCGGAAAACAAAACTTTTGACGAGTCCGCCCCTACCAAAAAAAATACTTTTCGGGTTTGGACCACCCTAGCCACGGACACGCCACGGACACGCCACGGACACGTTACGGACACGCCACGGACACGCCACGGACAATACATGACACCTCGCCGTGATAGAGTCGCAGCTTCTTCGTCTTTGGACATCGGTAAAAACACGTTTGATTTAGAGCTTGATCTGCTCCCCATCGCCTTTCGAAAAACCAGTGTTTGTGAAATGCTGAGGTAGGGAACATTACATAGTTATAAATGAGTACGACCTGTTAAAGAAGTATGCCATTTTATTCGAAAGACATGATGTAGAGCAAATGTAAGGAGATAGACGCCAAAACGTAGAGGAGAGATATGGGGATTGGGCTCCTAGAGAGAAAAGGGGTGACCACAAACAAAGAAATCATAATCCAACAGAATGCATGTCAGGGGGTTCGGAAATTAATTCCAGCCAGTTATACCAGATATTTCAGCAGTCTAGCATTATTTCTTCCATAGGGCACATAGACAATACTTAATTACTTTTACAACGTCCACAATACATTTTTAAATAAAAATTATCGAACTAGCTAAGTGTATAACTAAGTTTAATTTAATTTTACACTGGCGAATAGTTGGCTACCTGAGCCATATCACAAAGACAAAGTTAAGAGTGAGGTTGTATCGAGGGTTATAAACACACATAGCATTGACACCCACAACAATTAATATCAAGACTAGAATGATTTTAGGTATTATGGTGCGTGAAATAAATTATAGCAGACTAAGTTACTTATGCACTAACACTGTCACTGTGCTCTTTCATATTCATGACAGAGCATTGGCATTAACCACTTAGTACGCGCTACATCAATTGGTAAGGTGTACCTTTAAATTTCTATATAATTTTAGAAATTGAGAATGGATAAAAACATTTCAGATGTCACAACTACTATAGCTAATACTGTGAACATAACTTGGGCAGGACCAAAGCTGTATTCTTAGTTACAGGAACAACATGATTGGTTTCTGGTTGCAGTTTCGGAATAAATGATATGGCTATGTAAAATAAACTTTTTACATAAATATATTTTTGGTCTAGTAAGGGACCTAGTAATCTAAAGGTGTGTAATTTTGTTTATATATAAAATAGTCAAGGGAAACAAGTTTTTCTTTTCCACTGGCTGGGTACTTAGTCATACAAGTTGCAGTTCATCTAATTGACTAAGAAATAAAAAGGACGTCTCTCTCGTACTCCTCATATAGCAAAAAGAATAAACTCCAAAAGAATTAAAGACAATTTGATATGGTCTGGTTTGTACAGTATACCTTCCTATGGTCAATCAACTATTTATGCAGAGGGTTTAAAACAACATCCTTTTAAGATTTCAACACAAATCATTTACACAAATCACTAACATAAAAACAACAAATGAACACACACATGCATACTTAACATAGATACAATAAACTTAAGATCAATTAAACAGTAAAATATTTTTGAAATAAATACAAATTTCAACATTTAGATCTAGCTACCACACTTCACTTGAGATTAAAAAATAATCCGTCCAATTTCCCAGAGCAAATTTGATCTACCATTGGCTTGCAGCTATACGACGGAATGTTTCCCGCCCCTCCGTACTCGCACACCCGACACGCACGACAGAACCTTCTCTCTCAGACGAGTTTCCCGATCAAATCCCGTACGACTCATTGAGTGCGGCACTACGTGGTCACGCTCCCGTGTTAAATCATGGGGGATAATAACCTCGCCCCGCACTGAATGTGTCAAAAATACTCGTGGGCGAGTCCTGCGCGAGCTGCAGTGTTGCAGCCTGTCGCCGCACGTTGGCACAGAAGCGAAGTCTCTGACTGGTCCTATCCGCCCCGCCCCGCCCCGAGGGGGGGCTGGGCCCCGGGCCGGGCCGGGGCACACCTCTCACTCCCTCCTCTCCCAGGGTCACCGGCTGCCGGCGCGTCTCACAGGTGGGTGACCAGCAGCTGGCGGCCCTGAGCGCTGCCCTAGAGCTGCGTCGGCTGCAGGATGGCGCCGGACTTGGTGCCGTTCTTGATGGTGGAGGTCGAGTGGTTCATCTCGCTGCTCACGTTGGAGCGCGACGTCATGGTGATGGCCGTCGTCGACTGGTCCGCCCTGCTCACCAGCGGACCCACCTCGCCGTCGTCATCGTCGGGCGCGCGCAGCAGGCCGGCGTTGTTCTTGGCCTTGAGCGCGTTGTTCTTGTTGGCGTCCTTCGCCCGGCCGCGGGGGAACACCGAGTTCTCCATGTGGAGGGTGGCGTTCACGTCCTTGCCGGCCGCGCAGGTGCACGCCTTCATGAAGCTCTTCTTGAAGTTGTCGCTGAGGAAGGCGTAGAGGATGGGGTTCATGGCCGAGTTGGAGTAGCTGAGGCAGCCGGCGAACAGGAAGACGGTGATGGTGAAGTTGTTCTGGCAGAGGTTGGGCGGCGTGAAGATGAGCGCCACCTGCGTGATCCAGTACGGCAGCCAGCACAGCACGTACACCGTGATGACGATCAGCACCATCTTGGTCACCTTGCGGTGCGTCTTCTTCTTCTCCTTGGACTTGTTCTTGGGCCCGACCGTCTTGAGCTTGCGGATCACCAGGATGTAGAAGACGAAGATGAGCACGAGGGGGATGGCGAAGCCGAGGATGAACGAGTAGAGCGTGAAGGCCGTCTGGCCGCTCACGTTCTCCGACTCGGGCCAGAGGATGTTGCAGCTGCTGCGGGGGCCCTCGCGGCCCATCTCGTTGGCGTACATGAAGACGGGCACCATGAGCAGCGCCGAGGCCGTCCACGCCGTCAGCGACACCACCTTGGAGATGAAGGGCGTCCGGACGCGCGGCGACGAGATGGGGTGGCACACGGCCACGTACCGGTCCGCGCTCATGATGGTCAGGAAGATGGACGACGTGATCTGGTTGATGGACG
>CM066247.1:6819173-6826673 GCA_033675135.1 Frankliniella intonsa | reverse complement strand
CCTCGGAAGGCAGAAGCACGAGTCCTTTGCCGCCTGTCAGCCCGCCCAACCCCCCGGGCCCCCGCAGGGGCGCAGCGCGGGGCCCTGGAGCACACCATGAGCCCCACTGCCCTGCCCGGCCGGGCAGAGGCCCGCCCCCAGCAGCGCACCATTATTGATGAGGGCACTTCGTTTGCTTGGCCGATGTGTTTTGCTCTGAGCCTGAGGCCTCCTCTGTCCGGCCCGGCCCGGCCGAGGCCGCCGGACCTCGGCCCATTCATCCCCCCGGGAGGAACACAAAGCTCACGCACACACACACAGAGGCCGATACTCCACGTCGCCTGCGGCTCGGCCGTGCCACGGCGTGTCGAACTACCAGGCCATCACCGGACCTGCACGGCTTATCGGAAAACATCAAGAGTCCGCTCCGGTCCGTCGGGCTGCAGCGCCGAGATCCTGCTTTTTTGTTCCCCCCCAGCGCAGACCAAGACGAGAGTCCTGGACATCAAGGACTCTAGCCCCGACGTGCGCGCGCTGTCCTCAGAACTCTCCACGGCGGCCAGCGAAAAGCCTCCACCAACAGCCTATCGGACCTCCTCACAGGAGCCACATGTAAAGGAGGCTGTTCCGCTAAGGACGGGCCGGGGCCGGGGTCCGTGCGGGCCTCCCCTACGAGGTGCGGCTGGGCAGGCAGGCGGCGGGCTGGCAAAGGCCCGGCTGGCCCGGCCTCGGCCTCAGCCCCGGCCCCGGCCAGCAGCTAATGGCCCAGACGATGTAGCTGCCAAAGTACAACGGAATGGCGAGGCGCCAGGGGAGGCCTGTAACTCTCACCCTCAGCCTGGACCACTTCACACGCCGGGCCGAGGCCGGGCCGAGGCCGGGCCGGGGCCGGGCCGAGGCCCCCGCTCCCCGCGCGGACACCTCCGGGGGCCTCCGGGCTGCGGCTCAGCCCTCTGATGTGGCTCTCGCCCCGCCCCGCCCCGCCCCGCCCCGCCACGCCGTGTGCCGAATCAAGGGCCCCGGGCCCCCTGCCTGCCCTGCCTGGGAGATCACATCATTTCCGCACCGAGAGTCCCACTCGCTACTCCCGCGCCACCCGACCGGACCCTCATCAACCGACACCATCTGAGGAGCGCCTCGGGTCCCCGCCCCGCCCCGCCACGCCCCGCCACGCCCCGCCCTGCCGCACCCCACCACACCCCTCACAACCGGCCGGTACAAACTGATACCAAACTGAACGCCACTTCCCCGTCAATCTCCGGGACGAGACCCGCACCCTCGCAGGGCGCAAAGTTCGGGGCACTTGGTATTTCACACCTCGCCGCCGCCGTACTCTGTACTATCCCTTTGAAAAATAGTCGTAGGTTTAGGGGAAAATTTTCCACGCAGTGCAGGTTGTAAAATTACAATTGTAAATCGTAAAAATTACAAGCACTACCACCCAGCTTGAAATTCATTCACGGGAAAAAATAGTCCGCCGTAAATTTCCAACATATTTTGTGATCATAAATTACAAAATTTATCGTAAATCTACAAAGATATTTTTCACAGTGATCAGTCGCAAAGGACGCCATGCTGGTGATCCAGCTGCAGTCAGCGTGTCCGCGACATCCCCCGGATGCAGGTCACACCACACCACACCTCGCCGCCCGCGCACGACGAATAAAATGTAGGACATGGGAGAGGCGGGGCGCCTCTCCCCTCCCCCTCCCACTCCTCTCTCTCATGGCTGAGGGACAGTTTACGGCGGCCTTACGAGGCCATCCGGGCGTATTGAAACGGAAAACAAATCAATTTCGCTCGGTCTGCAAGGGCCGTGCCGTGCCGGGCCGGGCCGGTGGCGCCCGCCTGGCGCCGCCCTGGAGCAGGCCGGCCCGGCGGAGACGGAAGGGTCACCTGCGCGTCGTTCGTCGGGCTACGTCCGGCCCGGCGCCCCTAACGCCCCTCCCAGCCCGCCCCTAACGCCCCTCCCCGCCCCCTACGCGGTGCAATATCCCCTGCCAGTGCAGCGCGCTCTGCGGAGCCCAGCCCAGGTATTACCGCAAGCCTTCGACAGCCGGGGGGCCGTGGGCCGGGAGGTGCTGGAGCGGGCGGCGAGGGGATTTAGCGCGGCTTTACACTGCAAACAGTACCTATATGGCGCCTAGCGCACTTACGGTGGCCAACAAACACACAGTTTTTTCCCTGAAAAAAAAATAAAAAAAAATCACTATTTCACCGCTGCTATCCGCGGAAAAAAGCCGCCACTATAAACCACGCGTCGAACTGAACCGAACAATATAGAGAATTACCGGTTCCCTTTGCACTAAAGTACCGAAAAAAAAAATACAAATAAAAAAATCCCGCATAAAATACAGAGCAGCGGGGCGGGGCGGGGCGGGCCGCGCCGGGCGCCACGCCCCCACACGGAGCGAGCCTTTACACTTGCCACGGCGTTGTAGCGTCATTAATCATGAAAACGAAATGAATAATGATGCGAAAACCGCCTCCCCTCTTCTCTCCAACGCGGCGACACCGAGGGGCGTGGCCCGGCGCGGCGGAAGGAGGGTAGGAAGTAGGGGAGCGGGGAGGGGAGAGGGGAGCGGAGGGAGAGGAGTAAGGGGGGAGGAGGGGGGGCAGGCAGCCGGGCCGCACCTCCAGACAGGTGTGGGTTATTCCCTTTGGTTTGTGGCGGTGCGTCAGCCACGCCCTTTTTCTCCACGCACTTCCGCGCGAGACAGAGACAGAGAGAGAGAGAGAGAGAGAGAGAGAGAGAGAGAGAGAGAGAGAGAGAGAGAGAGGAGGGAGAGGAGAGGAGAGGAGAGAGAGAAGGCAGGAAATGCCCGGTGAGTGGAAGGTGGGAGGCTTGCTGTAAAATGACCCGGCTTTTTCGACCGACGTCAGAAAAAGGGGATTATCGGGCGCCCTGCTCTTAGCCCACGGCGCGCACCGCTCCCGGACGCATTCGCCGCGCGGCGAGGAGGCGGGGCGGACCACTTCACAAGACGACGACGAGGTTTGCTGATGAAAGGGCGGTGCGGTGCGGCCACCACAGGCCCCAAGCAGGTAGGCAAGCGGAGAGGGGGGGACGGAGAGAGAGAGAGAGGGAGAGAGAGAGAGAGGGAGAGGTACGGCAAAAGAGCGGGAGGGAAAGGGCGAAAGCTGCTTTGGCCGCGCTTCCCATTGCTTTGTATCATTCCGCGGCACTAATGGCCCACCTGTGCCGGGCCGGGCCGGGCCGGGCCGGGCGCTACAAAGGTTGCGCTGAGCAGCGCGTCGCGACGCCACGGGAACGCCGACGCCGACGCCGCCCCGCCCGCCCGCGCGCAGCAGGAGCGTCATTTTATGGCCCTCACAAGCACACACACACACACACACACGTATAATAAGCTGCGGGTCGACGACTCGCTCTTTCTTCTACTTCAGCCGACGACAAAGGAATACACCATTACGCAAGGTAATGGCAAGGTTCTAAAATTAGGACGGCGGAGAAGATACCGCGCAGAACAAAACAGGTCCCCGCGGCTTCTCAAACATTTGAAAATGACGTAACGTCGCGGACGTCTGAGCGCCTGGTCGGTAGGCAACACCGAGCATGCGTGTCGTGCGGGCTGGCCTACCCCGAGTCTCGCAGGCGGTGTCGACGCGGTTCGTCGACCCTCTCACGCCAAATATCTGTCTGCCACCCCCCCCCCCTCCCCGCCCCTCACTGCGACCTTGCCGCCGCGTGGAGGCGCATCGCAGCTCACGAGGGGAGCCGGAGAAATTATCACAGTCGTTACCGAAAACTTGAGCTGTTTTCTTGGAGCCCTTCCCGCCCGCGTGTCCCCGGCGCGCCGCCGCCGCCCGCCCACGTGATCCGGGCCAGGCCAACGCGACACCCTAACAGCGTGTAAGATGAGCCAAGCCATAAGGTTAATCAGATTCTCCGCCCATTCTCTTTTCTTCCTGTCCTTTCACCACCCCACCCCATCCCCTCGCCTCGAAATCTTTGCACTTTAAAAAAAAATATATCCGGAAGTTTACGACTTTTTTTCGTAATTTGTGATTTACAAACGGTGTTGTAACTTTACTTCCAAAATCGTAAATTTACGAAAGCTTATTTGTGCGCAACTTGGAATCACCAGTCGATACCAAGTGTCCTTGAAATTTTGTAATTTTACAATTTGATATCGTAACTTTACGCCATATTTCTCACGGAAAATTTTCCCGTAACTCTTACAAACATTTCTCACGAGGTGAGCGCGTCGCACCGACACCATAGGCGCGATCAGTGTCGCGGCCGGACGGGACCGGGACCGGGACCGGGAGCGCGCCTCTCACAGTAATTAAATAATGAAATAAAGGACGCGTCTCACAGCAGCAGGGTCTCACTGCCGATGCTATCGCCCTGTACGTCCTGCTGAGCTAGCCCTCCCTCGCGCCTTTTGTATCTCTCCATCGCTAATTCTACCCCTTCCCTCTGTCTCTTTCCTCCTCCTCCTCCGCCTCCTCCGAGAGTCCTGCGGGCCGCAGGGCGGGCGCTGCGCCTGGCGGGCGCCGGCGGGACGCGCCGGGCGGGACGCACGGGGGCGCCAGTGGTTTGTCCACGTCAGGCGCACGACCTACTTGACGACTACTTGCTCCCGATGGACGCGAGCTTAGCGGCAGCACGAGTTCCAACACACTGCAGGACAGGACAGCACTGCAGGACACACTGACAGCCGGCGGCGCAAAGAGTTTTCTCCCCGAGTCGGCAAGAAGATCGAGAACACGACTGGATCACTTTTTTTTAAATATTTTTTTTTAAAGAGTTGCGACATCTCTACTAAGCAAACGTGGCGGATTTCAAGTCTCCCCACCGCACCGCGAGTTTTTGGGCGAGGCGTGAAGTTCTGGCAGGAGCCCCGCCCCCGAGCCCTATTCCACTTAAGGCCCCGCGGGCGAGCACGCGAGAGAGGAAAGAGGGTTTATCCTCTTACAATTGAGGCAGAAGCACAAAATTAATTGGGATCAAGACACTGTCGATGCAGGAGCCCTGAGCCTGAGCTCAGCCCGCGAGCAGGACACGGACCGCTGCACGGGGGCTGGGGGTCGCAGGGTGGAGGGACCCGGGGTGTGGCAATCCCGTCATCATCGGCCCCCTCCTCCCCCGCCCCGCTCTCCCACCCGCAACCAAACGGGTCCATTTCCCGTCACCCATTGACTAAGTCAAGGAGACAAACCTTCTCAGAGTTAGGTCCGACAAAGACGACCGGACAACAAAGACAAGTTGGCCAAAACACAAAAGCAGTGTTCCGCTCAGTGTTCGGGTGTCTTCAATACAGACCGGCCCTGAACCCTCCCAGGGAGGGCCGGACGCTCATCCGTGGCAGACCTGCCGGTTTCAGAGAGAGGAAGAGAGAGCGAAGGGGAAGGAAAGGGAGAGAAAGGGACCGAGAGATTATGTATAAAATCCATCAAGAGGGTAATGTACCGAAACTACCGAAACTCAAAAATAAAACAAAGAAAAAGTTTTATAAAAATCGAGAGCAAATGAACAGGGGACGAATAGCGGAAGATTCATGAGCACGCACCAATGCGCGCCGCGTTCGATTCGGAGGCGCGGGAGAGCACATATGAAAGGCCCCGCCCGGCCCCGCCCCGCATCGCCGCGCGCACAAAGGCTGCTTCGCGGAAGGTTTTCATGGAATTCCACAGAGCCGAGCAGAGGCCGCGTAGGGGCGCATTGCTAGATTATTTGGTGCGCTTCCCGCTCATATCTTTGGCGCGCACCGCTGGGCTGGCTAATCCCCGACCTTAACCCCCCCCCCCCCTCCCCCTCAATTATATTTTGCACAGAGGGGAAAATTGATTCGGACGCGACGAGGGCAGGGGGGATATTTTCTCCCTCACGAAAATGAGGTCATGAGGGTAATTATTGACGTAAACGTTCACGCATCTCTAGAGATTACCAGTCACATCTTTACGCGGGACGGGACGCGGGACAGACCCTGCAGGGCTGCGGGGTCACAACTTTCCCCCATCTTCATTGAATGATGGCTTTGGCCGCGCCGCCCGGGATTAAACAATTCAAGATGGCCGCGAAATGGGGCGTCGGTGGCGGCCCGGCCCGGCCCGGCCCGGCCCCCAGAGACCCTGACAGCCTCGGTAGTTTTGGATCACTAATTGGAAATAACACAGACAAGGACGAAGGCCCCGACCTCCAAGGTCAGAGGATAGGAGGCGTCTCAAGTAAGCCGCTGACTTTGGGAAAAGTGATCCAATAATTCTAATGCCGATGAAACAAATAGGGTAAAATGTATTGTTCCTAGACACCGTAATACTTGAGACTCCGGCCGGATCGCCCCACCCCCCTCGTCGCGCAGCCGCTAGTTGACCGAAAATGAAAGGAAAAAACCCTTACCGAGACCGTTGACACAGCCACGCGGTCGGTCGGAAACGCGGCAGAGATGGCTTCGGGGGTGGGGTGGCCATAGGCGGGGCACAAGGTATTATGGAAAATACATTTTAAAAAATTTTAAAAGGAAAATAGGTCTTTAATATTTATTTTTGTATTTTTAATAGGCTTGTCTTGTCCGAGCCGTGCGCCATTTAGCTTAAAAGAAGAGATGAAGGATCCGGGCGTTTATGCTGACACTTTACCCAGGGCCGCGCCGGGCGCATAACAGCGTTAGGGGCAAACGAAGTTTCAACGGTATCCACCCCTTCATGACAAAGGGCGGGGCGGGGCGGGGGGGAAAGGGTTAGCGCAAGACGCCCTAATTCCTTTCCGCCCCGCCCGCCCTGCCTCCCGACCCAAAACTCGCTTTGGGCGGCGCAGTTGCATAAGAGAGTGCCCGCGCTCGGGCCCGGCCCCGCCCCGCCCCGCCAGGGCAGCGCGGCTAGCCCCTTCTTGAGTTTCGTGCGGAGGAGGGCCGGGCATGATATAAGTTTCAACGGGTGTAGAGGGGAAGAATGCGACGGACGAGGGAGCGAGCGAGCGGGGCGAACACACACACAGAGAGAGAGTGAGAGAGAGAGAGAGAGAGAGAGAGAGAGAGAGAGAGAGAGAGAGAGAGAGAGAGCCTTGACGCATGTCCGGCTGGCTGAGGTGGTCTTTTTTCTCACTCAGCTCAGCGGGTGACGAAGAGGGATAGGACTTCTCTGCAGAGATGAAAGAAAAAAATCAGAGAGGCGTGGGATGGGGCATTAGCGGTTAACGTTCAAGGACGGCGGTGTTATACTCGGCGTTGTAGAGCGCGGAGAGGTGATGATAAGAAATCTGCTGCCTGGTAGCAGCTTTACTTACGATACCGCGTGGTGGGGCCCCAATGGATTTTATATTTGGAATTGTACAAGAAGCGAAGCGGAATCACGCAGCAGCAGCAGCAGCCGGACCTGGAACAAAGCAAAAAGAACGACCAGTTGAATTACGTGTCCGCCTCCTTCATAAGTTCTCGTACGGCGTACGAGCCACAGCGCAGGGCCGGGCCGAGCCGGGCCGCTCCTGAGCGTTTGGGAGCGCACTATTGCCATACATTGCAGGGGCTGGACATTAAGAGTGGTCTGTGTGTGTGTGTG